>CAIGQW010054073.1:6461455-6475993 GCA_903798125.1 Danio choprae | reverse complement strand
ATATATTTATTTATATTGCAACTTCAAAGGCAAGAAAATCAGCATAACAGGTCAACATAACATGACGGCATAGCAAAAAGAACTGATCTATGGCAAATGCTATTTTGTACTTTCTAGATCCAATTGGCATCGCCATTGTGTTTCCAAAAATCATTTTAAAGATTTAACAATGTTAACAACATCTTAGGTTTAGTGGGTGGGGTAACCTATAGTTCACTGTTTCCTCATGGGAGTGTGACTGGATTGGCACTAATGCTCAGATTGACAGTTAGGATTAGATAGTTTTGCACCACATTTTGGTTTATAACTTCACAAAGCATTAGTAAACCATAGTAAAATGTATATATTTATTTGGAGCAGATTTGATTCAAACAAAGCCAAACATAGCAAATCATCAGAATTTATCCTAGGAATGAAATTATGTATGGGTGGTTGTCGAATCTAACCCAATCAGCGAACAAATGATTTTGAAATTTCAACCAATGTGCAGTGCCGTGTCTCTACTAATGTGAACTCTGGTACGCTGGGTAGATGTAACGGGTAGGGACAATGATTGAATGACAATCTGTCATAATTTCCCAGTGAGAGCATGCTTGGATTGGCCTGACTATTCAGATTGACATCTCTATTATTACAGTGCGCAAGAGAAAAGCAGCATACATCTGGAAGCACATTGAAAGAGCAATCAGAATCTTAGTTGCTGTTGCTTTTACTATCACAATAGGTATTTTATTTAGTTTTGTTGTAGCATTTATATATATTTCTTATATTTAGCAAAAAACTTTAAAGATGATTTTTGTAAAGGTTTTGAATAAAGAAAAGGTAGATTCAAAACACAATTTTTATTGTTTTGAGATATCAGCACGACATTTGGCTCAAATAGATTTGACATGACTGTAAACAAGCCAAAACATTTCAATAATCATGTCAAGCATAAACAAAATAAAAAGCCTTAGCACTGAGCCTGCAAATATGGTTTGATGATTTAAAGGCACAATGCTGTTGTTGTTGTTGTTGTTGTTGTTTTATTTACAAACTTCCTGACTGACTTTTAGTGTTTTCCCATTTATCAGCTGTAAAAAATAATAATAATTATTCTAAAAGTAATATCAAGGATATAGTTTCTCTACATTGTTACTAACATCTTGGGCATTTAGTTAAAGACTGAGAAATGAGATCCAATCTTTATTTTGCTGTACTTTTCATCAGTACACTCATTCATAATCATCTTCCTAAATGCCAGAACGTTCAACATCATGCAGAAAATGAATTATGATTACTTGTGTGTGTGTGTTTGTGTTTGCGCGCATGTGTGTGTGTGTGTGGCCCCCTCCTCCCAGAGGGTCTGAGGCAATCGGATCAACCCTCAGCTGAGCCACACAGGCCAGACAGAAAGGAGGGGGGTTTATGATGGTGGGGGGAGGGGTTTGCCCACCAAGAGAAAGTGGCACACATTACCATACAATAGAGCGGGGGACACCCATGTCATCACACCACCGCCCAGATACAACAAGGGCTTTGTGTTGGTTGTGAGCGGCATGTGATAAGATCACGTATACACTGTATGCTCACACTGGCTTATCGCTAACTAATTACTGAGTGTCAAAACAACATCTCAGATCAGATTCTGAGTTAAACAAACACCCCATCACCAGGCTATGTGCATAATTGTATTTGCTCTTTAAGAATGCGTTTAATTAAAAGAAAGAGCAATCCACAAAATGGCTAACACTCCTCAAATCACACTGTTTGTAGAATTTGCAAGTGCTTCTGGAAGTGTATTAAATAGCTTGTCTTGTATGAACAATGAGGATTAATGAATTGTCTTGCTGGGCCAAAAGTGAGAGCAGCACAGGCCGTCTCTGGATGCTGGAGAAATCTGTCATGCAGCCACTGTTGGAAATGAAACTGAAAGATTGTGCTGAATGGAATGAGAGGTTTTGAGTCTCGCGGTTAATTAATAGGGAATAATTTTTCATTTATGATAATTGGTAAACATCTTTTTTATGTATATTCATTCACTAAATGATCATGGGGGTGTTAGTGTGTTGCAAATATACATGTGATGTATGATAAAATACAGAAGAGGCTAAGCATCGCTGAGGTAAAAAGTGTTCTCATTGTTTGCTGACCATTCTTGTCTTAGGACGATTTTGTGATCCACTTTTAATACAGCTCTGTGTAAATTGTTTTATCTTTAAAAAAAAAAATCTTTTCCTAAGAATGCCAAAACTCAAACAAGAATGATGACTAGGCCCACATGGAATCAGCAGAGTTTTTAGCCCATCATTTAATTAATTCATTTATTACTAATTCAGTTAATTTTGTAGATTTCTGTAAATACATATTTGTAAAATTTTATACTAATTGCAGTAACAATATTAAATATTGATACGAAAGCCAAAGCGACAAAATGGAAAGATGTATGCACATCACGGTCGTTCTGCTTTTTCTTGATCTTTTGGTTTTGGTAACATACAGAGAGCGACTTGTGTCTATCTGCTGCAAAAATATAAAACATGTTCAGAACATAACGTGATTTCTGCAGAAGTTGTTTTTGGAGACAAGCACACATTATCACTGTGTTTGCACTGGGTCAGTTCCATTTGTTCCCAAGGTAGCGTTAGGTGATACACAGACATACACAGACAAATGAACTTTATGAAAACTAAAGTTTGTTGTACAGTTGGCATTTCACTTACGTTATTTGGTCTGATTGAATTCATTTCAGAAGTGAACCGGACCAGAGTTTGTTCGAACCGTTACCTCAGACCACCTTTTTCAGTTCAGAAGACATCGTTCACACTAACTAAACGTACCGAACTCTGACATCAAACAAAGCCGGGTGTGGATTAAAAATGCTAGTGTGAAAGCACCCTTTGTAAATATAATATATGGAAAACTTTGTTTACCAAATAAGTGGTTCTAATTGGATTTGCATCATAAATCTTAAATACAATTTTAAAAGTTAATATTTTTTATTTCATGTATTAAGTTTTTAGTTACTGTACTCTCAAAATCATTCCGCATATATACACAGATTTTACTTTAGAATACTTTGCAGAAATAGCAAGAAATATCCGCAGAATCT
The DNA here is from genome assembly GCA_903798125.1 of Danio choprae. Classification (NCBI taxonomy): domain Eukaryota; kingdom Metazoa; phylum Chordata; class Actinopteri; order Cypriniformes; family Danionidae; genus Danio; species Danio choprae. The sequence continues at coordinate 6,472,902 of CAIGQW010054073.1, read as the reverse complement.
GTCTGGCCCTACTGATGGCCATTGCATGAAAGTAAACAATTAATTAAAAAGAACACTATAAAATGTGTTATGATCCCCTCCTCACATGTATGATTTTATAACCTAATAATAATAATTATAATAGTATATACATATATATATATTTTTTTTTAAAGATTAGGTAAATGTTTTATGTGACCATGTTAAAGTAAATTCAAACCATATGACAGAAAAGGTAAAAATAAACTATTTAAAATATAATAATAATAATAATAATTATTATTATTATTTAGTTTAATAATAATTAAACTAAATGCATATGAAAACAAAAATACTTTTATATTCATAAAAGTATTGTAAGGTTTCTCACATTCTGCAAAGGTTCAAGAAAACATTATTTTTTTAATTTAATAATTACTTATAGTTCAAATAAGTTTAAGTACATAAAACAGTTCAGCATAAAAGAGGGTTTAACCATGTACTGTGGACAGCTTCACTTTCCACTGTATTGCATATAACACTGGCCATCAATGAAATCATAGTAATCACTGTCCCCTCCAGCAACAAACCCTGTCCCTGCATCTATACCACTTTCTAAAAAATGTCCTATTTTCTTCTGCCTATATACGGATCCTGCTACTGAACTGCCTGTTTACTGCCTGTTTAGACATGGACACAATAACACAAGACACAATAAATTAACCAAACACTACAGTAGATTGCCCAAAAGAAAAAAGACAAAATCCGAGCAGGCATGCAGTCTACTGTATATGTTTGTATTGGTTTCTTTACTGCTGTTGAGGAACTTCTGAGGGCTGAGCCTGCTGTGACAGCTCAGTGATTGTAATTGGGTGTTAGCATTGGTGTGAGAGGGGGGATTACACCCGACAGGATCTCTGCCGGGCTCTTTGAAGCTTTATACAGCACTCGAGCACAGAGCGATGGAGAATCAGGCTGAGATCTCGACAGGAATGGCAGGATCTGTGGCTCTGAGGATCTGAACGCCGTCTAGACTGCATCTACTTAAAACGCAATGAGGGTGAAATTTACTGTATTAGTAATAAACTGCTGATGTGATAATGAGCTCTGTTCTTCACCGCCTGTCATGTTCCATCCCAGCAGGGCCTCAAAGTTATTTCTGACTAAATAGATGGCGCATATGGGGGCTTTTGTTCATTTAATGCAGCTGCAGAAGCCTTTTGTGTGTGTACAGTATATCTTATGGAGTCATTCGTTGACTTCACTTGAATTTACATTGCTGTTTGACAAACTCAGCAGTGTTATTTTAGTATCTCTGAAATGCTATTTTTGTTTATTACATCATTGTTTTCTGATTTTTTTTAATCAAGTTGAATTAAATAAAACATAAATATTTCATTGGCAACTACACTGATGTAAATGAACAAAGTAATAAAATTAAACTTATTTTCAGTCAAAAATGTCAAATAGCAATGCTGAATTAAACGCTTAACTTTGAATCAGAAATAAATTATACACTTAACAATTTCCATAAGCATTAACATTAACTAATTGTACTTATTGACATTCGTCAGTAACTTACTGCAAATCAGTTACAGCAAAAATACTGTATTTACATTTACAGCACCATTTATCTTGCTGTATATGCATTTACAGAATTGTATGTATATATTCACTGTAAAATATACAGTAATGTTCACAATGCAACTTTAAAATACAGTAACATACTGTATAACAGTCGTACAGTAAAATACAGATCATACCGTTAAATACTGTGTCATTTACAAAAATTAATAACAGTGTAAGAACAAGCTTGATATGATTGCTTGATTTGTTTACTCCAAGAAATATTTTTTTACAATGCAGCTTAAAATTATTTAATGTTGATTTATTGCCAATCTTTTTTTTAAAATGTTTTTATAAAATTGTTTAACTTTAGTTCTCATATTTAGTTTTAGGGTCTCCAGAACTTTATGGCATACGACACACTATATTTTGTAGAAAATATATAATAAACAAGTATATACAAGGAATAATATTAGCACAAAATAACAAGCAAATTCATAAAACAACAACAACAACAACATATATATCATAAATTAATCTCTGGAGAGTGATGGAGCAGATGCTGTAAGGATGATGATGTGCATTGTTTTAACATATGGTTGCTTTACACTGCAGTAGAGGATAGTAATTTACAGCTTTTCTGCTGTGTCTGCCTTTCTAGTCAATGTGAGAGAGTAGCTCTACACCAGACAAAAATCAAGGATTTGATAAGAAACGTGATGATAGATAAAAAAATATTAAATGTATTTTTTAGAAATTAGTTTAGCTCTCCGTCACTGTTTGCTGTCTCTGTAGGATTTGACCAATATTATATGCCAATAACAATAACTGTGCTTAAAGGCTGGTTGCTGATGCATAGGCTTATTGGTTGACCGCTGGCCACGAAAATCTACTCAAAAGCCATGCAGAGGTACCATACTGATTCAGCATTTTCATGACAGAGTGATTTTTTTTAATATATTTATTTGTTTAGTGATTAATTTATTGGTTGTCAAAACATTCTGTTACACAGGATGATTCATGAAATGTTTCAGAAAATGATTTGTTCTACCTTTTAATCTGATATGTTTTTTTTTTAACCAAGACAACCTCAATCTTTTCATAGAAGAAAACTCTTTCTTATATAATGAAATTATATATCATTATAATTACATGCATGTGTGATTATCACAAGAAGAATAAAAAATGGACAGCTATGAAGTTCCTAAAATTACAATGCCACTAGCATGACATCATGCATAAAAAAAGAGGTTTGACAGCTTAAAAATAGAGCAGAGGCAGATGGCAGAAAATTGCCCAGCAGGCTGAGACCACATTTTCTCTCAATCTTCCATGAACAATCCCAAAACCTTTTTACACCACTTTCATTATTCATAAGCACGGTTTTCTTTGTTAAAAAAATAAAGAAATAAAAAATGTATGCTTGTTGTTTGATGGCACTGACTCGGGTCAATCCCTTCTCCTCAAGAGCAGTCACAACATTAGAAACGTGCCTCAAGTGAGAGAGAACGCTTGCCTTTATATTCCAAAAAAAAGTGTCTCTTTGCAGACTTCTAAACCTTTAAATACACAACCTCTCACTCTTTACCACAAACATGAAAAATACAGACCATCCAAACACTGTGAAGGAATTTCAAGTATTATGAAAAGTCAACTTTTTCAAGTATTTTATGATTTAAAAAAATAATATGTAAAAGAAATGCAAAAAAAGAAAATAATAAACAAACTTTGAAATATTAAAGGGATAGTTCACCCAAAAATGACACGTTCCTGTTAATTTACTCAAGCACAAGTCATCCAAGATGTATGTGTTATACAGTAGAACATTAAAGAAGATTTTGAGCTAAATCCGTGGTCCTTGGTGATTCATATAATGGCAGTGAATGGTGATAGGTTCCTTAGATTAAAAATAAACACATACAAGCAAGTCCAAATCAAAAGACATGGCTCCTGATGACACACTGAGGTCTTGTGAAGTGAAATGATCGGTCCGTGTAATAAATTTTACATAATTTACAATATTATTAGCTTTAATACACAGCCCGGTCAAACAGTTAGTTAGTTAGTTAGTTAGTTTGTTAGTTAGTAGTCCGCTCATTTTTGATGACAAAATCAAAAACTGCTTTTTTGAAGCCATCTGTGTTTACATATTTCTAGTATGTGGTCAGAATCTGTGGGATGCTAAAAAAATGCTAATGTATTTTTTTTCTCTTAGAAACTTATTAAATCTTTAAGAACTGAAGATTGAAGTCTTGACCCTAAGACTGAAACTAATTAACTATTATTACTTACTATTAAAATGTTCATTATGGGGTGAACTATCCCTTTAAATTCCATGATTTTTTCCATTCAATCAAAAAGATTGTTGTATTCTTCATGATTTAGGTGTGCATTATTAGCAGATTAGTTTATGGTTCTTCACTAAACATGTTGAATCAATAAAGCAGAATAAAAGCTGCCATTCAAACGCTTGGCCTCTATTGTGAGAAGTGACTGTCACGCTTGTTGAAAACAGCTTTAGGACACTCTGACAAAGCAGTGGCTAATTAACAAACAGTGATTACATTGGTGTTCATCAAAATCATAATTTAATTGCTTTTCACACGCACTGAAATGGATGCTGAGTCAGTTTAATAGCTTTAAGGTATTGTAGATGCTCACTGCTGAGTTGGAAGGCTTCCAAAGAGAATATTATGTCACAAGTAAGGGATTACTAGTCATTATTTACAGTTTAATTACTGCTCTGAAAAAGTAGTACATCTAAATAAATACATATATGCATACATAGCTTATAAAAATAAATAAACAAATAAATAAAGTTTAAAAATCAAAAAGTCCGACAGGCACACCAATTCAATGAAACATGAAATGTTTACACTGAACCAGCCCAGGACATCAATCAAATGGTTTCGCAGCCAGAGGACATCATTGATCAAGAGGCAGGAAGCAGTGACATATTTCGAATAAACACACAGTGCAATCATATTTCGAAGATAGATACATGGCAAAGCAAACAACAAAAGAAGCAAAAGATCAATAATACACAGAGAATTTCCGAATCTTACTTCAAAGCCCCTTTTCTGTCACTGAATGATTATCTTTCTGAAAGGGGAAACAAATCTTGAACTCAGTGACATCATGACTTAAAAAAAAACATTCAAGCAAATTTCTAGTATGTGGTCAGAATTTGCGGGCTGCTCTCTTGAATGTACATTAGTAAAACAAATGTTAATGGGTTTTTTTCCTTCTTAGAAACACATAATATTTTTAAGAACTGAAGATTTATATCATAAGACAGAAGTCTTGACCCTAAGACTGACTTATTAACTAAGACCTTAAGATGCATGATTGATCAAGTCTGCTGCTTCACACCAATAGCTAAATAACATTAGTGAGCTTATGAATAATGCTAAACAAAGAATAGAGAATTGATTTCAGTTCTGCGTTAGAGTCTGTGGCGTTAACGAGAGTGTTTGAATGATGGCCATGGAGAAAGAACGAGGCATCCGTGAGTATTTAATTTTGCTGCGCACTGTAGCATGTCTGAAGAGCAAAATCAATACAGTTTCCATCCAAAAACCGCCTTCAGGTCAAGTTGAGGCTTAATCTATGCACATGAATGTAATTATTCTGATTTACAGAAAGTTTAGAATCCAATACCAATGGTGCCATTCAATTCAATGAATAACATATTGTGGCTAGAGGAATCAGGCCCTGTTTATATCTGGTATTAATATGTGTTTTGGTCAATAGGATTGGAAGGAATCAAGAGGAAAACATTCTAGTTTTAATGTGGTTGTGTCTCTCATGTCTCTTTTCGAATGTCAATTTTGTTTACATTATAAAATTGACATATGAACAAAAAAAATTAAACGGAGCTACGATAGCCACAAAAAAATTGCTTTTCATATTTTTCTTAAAAAAAACGTATAATTTTACATGGCAAAATTTAAATCCCATCTGGTTAACATGCTTCAACAACACCTCACATCATGTTTAAAAATTAGGTCAGTAGACAGAGAGAACGTTATCTTTAATGACTGTTCCAATGCATTCAATCACATCAGTGTCTATATGAAAGCAATCCAGTCTAATGTGTTCTCGAACACCACTGGAAATATTTCATATTCTATTTACACTTGACAAAAACACATCCTGATACCAAGTGTGAACATGCTCTCAGTCTCAACAAACCATGCCGCGCACACACACAAACAAAAAGATCCAAAAACTTCATTATATCCATTGGAAGTGTGTAGCTTGTGACAGTAGCTTATCTGCCCGCTGATCCACTTATGGACACTAAAGATGAGAATTAATCCAGAGAACTCTGCCATCTGCTGAAGATGAATGATTTATCTATCTTAACCCCCACAACCAGTCAGTTTTCATGTGAAGCTGTCTGCAAACTGTTGAAGCAATCACAAAAATCGTCAGCTTTTTAAAATCTCTTCCAATTCCTTCTCACCTGTAACTACTTCCACATGCTAATTATTAATTTTTATATCTTTATTCCCATTGAGAGAGAGACACTAAGAATGATGAGACCATCAGCAATGAAGACTAGAAAGTTAGAGCTGAAATTCATTCACAGAAAGAGAGAGAGAGAAAGATAAGCAGAGCTGGACTGGGTCTGAGAGAATCCCTCGCTGCCCGTCCCCACGGGCAGTCTTTAAACACTGTTATTGCGAAGTGGTTCCTCACATGAGTGAAGTGGAAATAATTGATTTCCACAGGAAACGCTGAAGGACTGCGCATCTGTTGAGCAGCTTCTGTAGTATATGCGCGTAGAGCATTTCATTGTGGGTGTTCACATTGACATCCAACACCAGCATCAGCAAAAAAAAATCAACACACCTTTTATTTAAGGTTTACACGAATTTAATTCAAATTCTCTCATATAAACGTAAACACTTTTAGCATTGTGTCTTGATCGTAATTCGCTTTTCAGGGTGATAAGGCAGTATGGGTTAAAAAAGAGAGAATTCTGCATGCTCAGTGCCGCCCTAATTTTTTTTTCTCTCTTCCCCCATCCCCTCTCTCTCGCTTTCTCAATCAGAAGTGGGTCAGTTATGGCAGGCAAGCAGCATCGTTACTTAAAGAAAAGCTGCAGTTGCTCATGAGCACCATTTTGATCACATAAACCCACTCCTGCCTCTTTATTTTTGCCCCACCTTATATTTGCCACCCATTGTTCTTCAGCACATCCAACTACAGCAATAATAGAAAAATGAAAGCAAGAGAGTGGGCGTGTGAGTGGGAGAGAGATACTGCAGGGACCTATTAAAGACCAAACAAACCATTTTCATCAGTAAAATAAAAAAGATGACACCTCCCTTTGCTTTAAATTCAGAATATTTCTAACAAATCCAAAACAAATAAGCATTCTTGCATATTCTCATAGCTCATTTTTAATAAATGCAGCAACAGACGCCCTCTCCCACACGCCTCTCAAGCCAAACCACTCACAAAAGCTGCAGCTTTAAATCAGATGAGTGACAATCGTGTAAAGTAAACAGTTTAGGAGACAAAGGCAGTGAAGAGCCACACTAATCTAATCTGACCCGAGTACTGTTTTGTAATGGCTGCACTGTGGTGATAACCAGAGCAGCCCAGTGATGGAAAGAAAGAATGAGCGGGAGAAAGAAAAGAGAGCGATGGCCAACCCTCATTATCCATCAAGACAAGCACACACACACAAAAAAGCATGACACAAATGAGCACACACTGACAATGGCCATTCTCATAGACTGACCAATGCACTTGAAACCACACAAGCACCAATTAACGAAACCTCCGATATTTATCAGCATCCTTGCATATCGAGCTGCAGCCTTTTAAAGATACAATCACTGATTCTGAAGGCTGTAAAATATCATGCAAGTAATTAGCGGCGGTCTCCAACAACAGAGTCTTGTCTGATTGAGATTATAAACACGTATTCGTTAGCACAAAGACGAGCGCGCATGATAAAAGATGAGGAAAGGAGGAGACTGAGGGAAAAGCGGTTGAGCACAATACCTTTCTGCGTCTGTCCCTCTTCCATGTTCTCTTCCATTGTGCTTCAAAGCGCTGGTTATAGAAGTAAAAGGAATGTAACAATGCCTATAAACCGGTCAAGTGGATGAGCGTCTGTGCGCGCGGTGGCGAGATTGAGCGCGTGTGGAGAAGAGCGCGAGCGGGCGTGCTCGTGTGTGCGCGTGTGTGTGTGTGTGTGTGTGAGCGCGCGCGCTCGATAAGGGACTCGCTGAGCTCCGCTGCTCCTCTTTTCGACCGCAGATATCACTCAACGCGATCTTCAGCTGTCTCTCTCAAACGCTGTCCATTGCAAACGAAGCCAGGCTGCGTTCGGAACTATAATTTAATTTTTTTCTTTGCGCCGCTTCGCATTAGGCGTGTGATAATTATCTCTGAGATGCTTGCTTCGGTTAATGATTGATTTGAGACACTTTGAGCCTTCGTACTGCAGGTGGTTTGAGCATTTGAGCTCTTTTCTTGCACTGAGGTAAAATGCACCGCATTGAAAACAACTCCCCGCACTAACAGATGGATGGGTGTATCCTAGTAACCAGCAGGGCCCCCCCTCCCTTACTTCATCATGAAGACTCCAACATATACAGTACACACACACCTCACCGTGTTCTCTCTGTCATCCTGTGAACAGTAGTGTGTGTTTATTGCACTTCACGCCCTAAAGACACTAGACATTTATTCTCTCCTGAAATACAATTAGTAAATAGGTTCAAATACTGTAGGACAGGATGTAGCCACACACTGCAGGAGAGAGTTTTATTTTGTACTCAAACAGGTATTTATGTTGATTTATTATAATTCATTCAACTTATAAAGCAACAGGTTAATATTTGGACTTTTACTTATTTTTGTTTGTTTGTGACCCGTCTGATAGTCATCTGAACATGACGAAAAATTCTGAAATATATGAATATCAGGTGTAATAATGTTTTCAATTTATGAAGGAACACAGTTTTTATATTTTAAACACTTAGATTTATTGAAAAAATACACAACTTTTTAAAAATTGTATCCTAAATGTTTTTTTGTTTTGTTTTGTTTTTTTACTTAAAATCATGCAAATTGAAGTCTTGGGGCTTTGCCAGTAATTATAATGTTGTAGCCGTGTGCATTCAGCTCATCTATCAGACAACACTTGAACATAATATTATGCACACATTAGACCAATTAAACTGAATTACATAATATGGTACAATTACTGAATTACATAATATGGTAGACAAGTAATTCAGCAGAGTTGTGACACAGCAGTCAGCGTTTGTGGTAAAGGTTTCTGTCACCTCCAGCTGTTCTGATCCATGTCAGTGACACTCGCTAGCAGCTTGAAAACTGAACAATTGTTCAAAAGAACTTAGCAACAAGAAAGTGCTTCACGGTGACAATAAAGCAACTACGCCGCCCATAAGCAAAAGAAAAAAAGGATATCTTAAGCAATGACATATTTAGATATTCTTTACATAATGATATATTTAATGATATCTTTCCAAAGGCATCATAACGCATTTCATTATAAAAGTAAATTGTCTTTTCAAGTGCTTTAGGATTACATTTGAATAAATAATTTCTCTAACCAGAACACATATTACGCACTCAAGCATGTTTATGAGAGCACTGTTTGCTAAGTAAAACGTAGACAGTAAATGCGTAAATCACTTTTCTCACAGTTGATTTAAAACATTATTTCTACTTTACCTCATAATCTGCCTTCTGATCGGCTGGGATGCTTATGAGTTATGCCTTGCATCTACCTCATAGCATGGCAAAAAAATCATATCCCTCTAAGAATACATGCATTTTACTGATTGTGTGGGTGAAGGCAAATAACAGTCTTAAAAGATTTTTAAAAGCTCAGCTAAACATTTAGTCACTCTTTGAGTTTTCCAGTGTTTTCCTTATAGGTGGCCCAGTTACTTTATTGTCAGCTCAGAACAGGGATGAGGCCAGAAATGTTCAATTGTGAGATCCTTTGTAAAACTGGGTGCACTCATAAGTCGTTTGTTAAAACTACTTATGTAAAATGAGTTTAAACGACTTAATTTTTGAGATTTTTCTGAGACAACTTAATTGTTTTATGTTCAATCCACTTTTCAATCCACGTTTGTTCATTCAACTTAATCGATTTGTGTTGGGACAACCTGAGTGAATTGTGTGGAATGCTGTATTTTTTACAGTGTACAGTGTGTGAAATAAAAATAATATTACTGCTGTTTTGGGGCTGCACGATATTGGAAAAACAGACACTGTGATAGTTTGTTTTTCTACATTATATATTGCAATATGAATTGAATTTCAAAAGATCACTTTATTTTAGATAGAGTTAGCAATTTTACATTGATAGGTATGTTATTCTACGAGAACACATCTGCATAAAATATACAAAATAAAATAAACAAATTAAAGCACAGATGAAAACAAAGATAAAAATTTCATAAACAGTGCTTTATGGTTTTCGGTGCAGTTAGGCACAGAAATTCAATTATCAAATCTAAAATAACACTGTATGGTTTTATTCTATGAATAATTAAACACAATTAATATTTTTTTAAAGTAGCAAAACTCATAATTTCTTGAGCCCAAATGGTTCTAATTCACTTTAAATTTTACAGTCACAGGCCTTAAAAGCACATGCAAATAAAAACACATTCAAATAAAAATCAGGTTAAAAATTTAAATGAAACTTTGCAATGACTCCACAACTCGTGTTTTAATTCTAGTAGGGTTAATTACAATCCTAACTTGACATTGCAGATCCTGTGATGTGACTATTGCAGATTTGCACATTGCGATATCGATGCTGAAACGATATATTGTGTGTAAATTAAATTGAATAAATAAATTGTGATAATGCATTTATGGCACATTTTAGAAACTGGAACAGTTCAAAGTAAACAGATGATGCTACGGGAGAGTGAAAAAGCATTGCTAGGCCAGTCATTAACATGCACTGTGGTACGTGCTGCCAGCTGGCTTGAGTTATAAGGAGATTAGCTGGAATGCCTTGTTAACTTAAAATTATTTCTCCAAACTGCAGTCAGAGCTGGATATCAAATAGGTGTGCAGAGTGGATTTCTCTGTAGGTAATTGGGCTTTCCTTCTCTGTCAAAGCTCAATAAAGGGATTCATTATCTTCAATCGCAACACTGGTCTCCAAAGACAACAGTTCTTTTAATGTCAGTAATCTCTGGTCAAAATCAGGCCTAAGAAATATGCACAGATTAGGTTTATTTGACCAAAAGGGCATTCGATGTCATGTTCTAGTTGAGATTTACAGTAATCACAGATAATGCTTTACATCCTCAATTAGTACATTGATAACATGACTGTAAGGTAGTGACTGAGAGGGTAGAGATGTAATGATTCACTCAACTCATGATTCAGTGTAATTCATGATACTGATCTCACAATATGTTTATTTTTTCATGTTGTAAATTACTAGTTATGATGAGCTAGAAATGAACAAGTGCCCTTTTATTATTTCTCAAACACTGCACATTTCTTTTGTTAAATTAAAAAATAATAAAACAAAATTGCAACTTTATAACAAACTCAAAGTCAAATTTAAAAAACAAACATTACAAATAAAATAAGTAGCTTTCATTTAAAATAAGATTTAATGGTTAAACTAAGATTGTTTGATTTTAAAGAAACATCAGCATGCCCACATTTTCTGAACAAAAAGAAATCCTTAAGCCTATTAGTAGTTCTATATGTCCTAAACAAACTTGAGAGAGCACAAAAAACTTGAGAAAGATTTGTTAAATGTTCAAACTGCATATCATTATTGTCAACTTGACACTTTTTAGTACTTTTCATTTTTACTGTCATTGATTTAATAATATGAGTGAAAGAAAGAAAGAAAGAAAGAAAGAAAGAAAGAAAGAAAGAAAGAA
>CAIGQW010054073.1:6428761-6449362 GCA_903798125.1 Danio choprae | reverse complement strand
TGCAATAAAAACTGAGACATGTTTGTTTATCTGCCATTCTCCTACTGCTTGTAAGATCCTACACTGACAAATCTGAGGGAGTGCTTCCTTTCCAAATTTAGTCAAAGCAAATCATATGCATCACACAAGGAAGTGGGAACATTAAAAAGGACAGATAAGGGGAATAAAAACAAGCAGTTGTGCTTATGAATACCCTCCTTCTCATAAGCAACAGATTGAATTACAGATTACGAGATTGTATTAATGCGACATCATTCCATTAAGGATCAACCTGCAGAAAGAAACCCCCTAATGATGCGTGATTTAATTCCCTACTGCACACAGTCAATGTAAACAGTCACGTATAATTCAAGCTGCAAAGTAGTAATCTGACATTTAAAATAAATAAAGTCACACAATCTATTTGTCTGGCAGAATGAAGAAGCAAAGACCGTCATTCATGGAAACTCACTGACGATGCTTGTGAAATAGACATGGAGTTTGACAAAATGCTTCTTATAAACCTAGCTTTTGTTCTGAATTCCACCTATACACGCTTCAAGACACGTCTATTAGAGCAAAGAAAGCAGCTAAGTCTGTATTCAACTGTTGAGGGTGGGTCGATGATGATCTTATTTTCATTTTTGGTTGAATAAGCTTCAAACAAGTCACAAAAAAATATACATTTTGTAACTGGTCCGGCCACCATCACGTTTTGTTTTTTTTACCAAAAAAAAACAAAACATTTTTAAGTCTATTTGATATATGACTGCACTATATTTCAAGTTTTCTGATGTGAACATTAACAACAACTATTGCATTATTTCATTTTTGTAATTTTGAAGCTTGATAGCTATATTTCCATTTGAATATACAAATTAAATTTTTGCGCAAAAGTTGGTTTAGCAAAAAAGAAAAAAAAATCAAATAAAGCACTATTATTTCCATCCTGTGTGTTAAAGAGAATAAAACACTCACTTCCTTGGTAAACTGCATTAAAGATTAAAGGGGTAACACTTTAACTAATAAAACCTTATAATGTTAATTTATGTATTTACTAACAAGAACAAACAATGGGGAAAAAACATTAGTGTTTATTCACCTTTGATAATTTAGAATTTACTAATGCATTCTAAAATGATTAATACTGTAAATGCTGCACAAGTACTGTTCATTCATAGTTAAATACATTAACAATAACAAAAATTGTAAAGTATAACCAATAAAGGTGCATTAAGCAATATTTGAAAAACACTTTTGAGTAGTGTCTTGGATTATGACCATGTCTGTTTTGCAGCCTTTAAATGTCAACATAATTTGGCAAAATTCACTTAGTGCACATTTAATGTCCTTTCAAGCAGGGAAGTCATTATAGCTCTATTTTTCTCCATAATAAATAAATTGTGCCTCAGAGCAGCAGATGCCACACACAACAACAATTGCTGTCATGTTATCTTCAGTTTTGAGGTGGGTGTCTGATGTTTAGGAACACAATCATGGGATGTAATTATAAAGTTATTTTGATGATGGACTTTCGCTTCACTTAGATATTTTGAGAATGAATGAAACAACATTTGGCATGGTGTAATTGAAATCAGTGCACTGGTTAGTCCTGTTTCCATCATAGCTTATCCTTTTAATAGATATACATTTTTAAATGCACGTTTTCAGAAATTAACCACATCTTGACCATTTCCAACTACCATTATTTATCAAATATCTCAAAAATACACATAAAATAGGCAGATGGAAACACAATTATCTTCACTAAATTTAAAAAATTTCTAAATAAATCTCATTTTGAATGCAACCATGGAAAACATCACAGCATACAGATTATGACCAACAAGAAAGTCAGTAAACAATGGCAATTTTCATTTTTGACTAAACAAACTATTTAAATGTTTAAATACAGAAATACAGTAGTGTATAAAAGAAATTTAAAAGGTATACAGTATGTAAAATAAAATGTAAATGCACACAGGACTCAAACTAATGTGACTAATTTAAACACTGATGCCAGATATGAAGCTTTTATTTCAACATGCACCATTTGCATTTGTTATTTAACTGACCCTGAGCATTGCTACAGTAGCCATTGTACTGAAAGGTCAGGTCGGTTGCGTCATATTGCACGGATTCCACAGGGGATTGAATAGAGCCTTGGTCTCAACACAGTGGACTTGGCTACACCCAAAGCATTTAAGATTAGAAATACCAAGAATTAGAAGCTCCACAGAACAATAGGGCACTATAAAAAGAGTCAGTACAGCAGACTACAGTGTACACCAAGGCAAAGAGTTTTCTTCACCTCAATGAAATTTGATTTATTCTGGCCGTAGATTAAAGTCGGTAAGCAGGCTAACAGAAATACTACTGAGCAAAGGACTTCTGCTCTCCCAGCACAGATGTCTGTATTTCCCATCAGCAGCTGATTTTGCTCCAGGGTCTAGTTTCCACTAAAGGCTTTGCATCACTAGACTGACAGACAGTGGGAATTCACCGCAGGCCAAGATACAGTATGTCTGCTATTATTTAACTGGTTTAGACACTATATGGGTTATTCTCACGAAACCATTAAAACATGGCACTTAAGATTTAAAAATATAAAACTTAGTAATTTGGTAATATAAAAAACATCAGAATAAAGACAACACTTTTCTCTACTAAGCACAATGTGTAATTTCAACATAATATATTTATTTTTAATCATTTTACTGCATTTTCTACTGAAATTCATATTACCGAAACGTGTCCGTGTTTGTTTGAATGTGTGTTATGTTGTAATTTAAACAAATTAGCTTGAAAATTTCAGCATAAAAACAAATTAATTGTTCTAATAGATTATTTTACATGACAGAACAAATAGTTTACAGAATGTTCATGTATAATGATAGAGAAAAAGCTCAATGATGAGTCTGTGATGGATGTTCTCATCCTCCGCAACCATTTTAAAGTACTGTTTAAACGCATAAAGAGTTTAAATAAAGTTTAATTTTGAATGAAGGAGCACATGGACCAGTTGTTTCAAGATGGCTGTCAGATAAGAAGATCTTTTATATTTCTCCAGTTTAATATACAATTTTTTCCTATCAAAATGGTTACCTGACTTTTTGATTATCATTACCGAAACAGGTAGTTTTCTACATTTACATAATTGTTAGATTTACAATTTTTTATGAGAATGAACTTATTTAAAGTCTAATTATATGCACTGAGTAAAAATGTACTAAATCACCATAGTTAACCTATTATTAGCAAAACATATTGAGGCACCTCATTCTCCGCAACTGCATACTTCAAATAACTCTTTTGAATTTAATGTTAATTTAAAAAACTTTACTAACTGTTTTTATTTTGCTTTGGTTTGTTTCATTTTAGACAGTCAGCAAGTGAAAAAATAAAAACTTTAGCAAAGGTTAGGTTGGGAAAAATTGTACAGCAACCCAGAAGTATTTGACGAGTACAGAAGGAAGGAAAAAGAGGGGTTAGATTTGGAGATGTAGATTAGCAGGTGTAATTACTAAAAAATAACTCTACAGTGTTAGGAAATGTAATCATTTAAGTTAATAATTTAATTTTAATCTGCACACAGTGTACAAATGCATGCACGCGCACGCACACACAGAGTGAGAGAGAGAAAATAACAATTAAGTCAAATATGAACATTCAGAAAATATTTTGTTTGCAAAAATACTAATTCACCATGATGCTGAAAAAAATTGCACAAGATTAAAGGGGTGACACTAAGTGTGAAACACAAACACACTGCATCATACTAAATGTTAAGCCTTTTGTGTAGTCTCTTTATAGTAACTTGCAGTTATCGAGATCCCATTGAACCATGCGAGATGTCACAATGAGATGTTGTTGGCAAGATGTCGGAAATACTTACCAGAGAACATTTTCACCAAATGTTTTATGAGTTTTCTCCAAATTTATCCACAACCTATTTATTTGAAATATTATATTAATTCGTTTAGCAACTCGCTGACTACTTCGTCTTGCTGACTTCTTCAAGTGCATCAAGTATGAAAGCCTCTGCAACTCACGGCTGTTCAATAATAACTGTGATGGTTGGGTTTAGGGTTGTGGTAGGTATAGGCATTAATAACTGTTAACTGGGGAAACTGTATGTTAATTACAACATAAATATACATTTTAACCACAAACCCCCCTCAAAATTCTAAATAATTGAAATATTATATAAATTTAAATGAATTAGCTAAAAAAAAAAACAGTGCGTACTTTACAGGTGTTCGTCCCTTTTTGAATGGCTAAGAGCACAAGTTTGATTCCCAAATACAGTGCATCCGGAAAGTATTCATAGTGCTTCACTTTTTCCACTTTTTTTATGTTACAGCCTTATTCCAAAATGGATTAAATTCATTTATTTCCTCAAAATTCTACACACAATACCCCATAATGACAATGTGAAAAAATATTTTTTGTAATTGTTGCAAATTTATTTAAAATAAAAAACCTGAAAAATCACATGTACGTAAGTATTCACAGCCTTCACAAGCTCTAAATTGAGCTCAGGTACATTCTGTTTCCACTGATCACTCTTGAGATGTTTCAGCAGCTTAATTGGAGTTCACCTGTGGTAATCTCAGTTGATTGGACATGATTTGAAAAGGCATACACCTGTCTATATAAGGTCCCAGGGTTGACAGTGCATGTCAAAGCACAAACCAAGCATGAAGACAAAGGAATTGTCTGTAGACCTCAGAGACAGGATTGTTTCGAGGCACAAGGCTGGGGAAGGTTACAGAAAAATTTCTGCTGCTCTAAAACTTCCAATGAGCACAGTGGCCTCCATCTGTAGTGGAAGATGATTGGAACCACCAGGACTCTTCCTAAAGCTGGCCGGCCATCTAAGCTGAGTGATCGGGGGAGAAGGGCCTTAGTCAGGGAGGTAATCAATAATCCGATGGTCACTCTGTCTGAGCTCCAGCGTTCTTCTGTGGAGAGAGAAGAACCTTACAGAAAGACAACCATCTGTGCAGCAATCCACCAATAAGGCCTGTATGGTAGAGTGGCCAGGCAGAAGCCACTCCTTAGCCTGGAATTTGCCAAAAGGCATCGGAAGGACTCTCAGACCATAAGAAACTAAATTCTCTGGTCTGATGAGACTAAAATTGAACTCTTTGGAGTGAATGCCAGGCGTTATGTTTGGAGAAAACCAGGCACCGCTCATCACCAGACTAATACCATCCCTACAGTGAAGCATGGTGGTGGCAGCATCATGCTGTGGGGATGTTTTTCAGCAGCAGGAACTGGAAGACTAGTCAGGATAGAGGGAAAGATGAATGCAGCAATGTACAGAGACATCCTGAATGGAAACCTGCTTCAGAGTGCTCTTGACCTCAGACTGGGGCGACGGTTCATCTTCCAGCAGGACAATGACCCAAAGCACACTGCCAAAATATCAATAGAGTGGCTTCACAACAACTCAGTGAATGTCCTTGAGTGGTCCAGCCAGAACATCTCTGGATTGATCTGAAAATGGCTGTACACTGTCGCTTCCCATCCAACCTGATATAGAGCTTGAGAGGTACTGCAAAGAGGAATGGGCAAAAATTCCCAAAGACAGGTGTGCCAAGCATGTGGCATCATATTCAAAAATACTTGAGGCTATAATTGCTGCCAAAGGTGCATCAACAAAGTATTGAGCAAAGGCTGTGAATACCTATGTACTTATGTGTTTATATACTTTATGTACTTATGTACTTATATACTTATGTGATTTTCAGGTTTTTTATTTTTATTAAATTTGCAACAATTTCAAAAAATATTTTTTTACATTGTCATTATGGGGTATTGTGTGTAGAATGTTGAGGAAATAAATGAATTTAATCCATTTTGGAATAAGGCTATAACAAAAAAATTTGGAAAAAGTGAAGCGCTATGAATACTTTCCGGATGCACTGTAAGGGACAACAGAGGGTATCTCATAGTATACTTAAAATCAATGTTGAAATAATTAACCTAAATTCTGCAACCTATTTATCATTACCGCAACCAATGTTTATTAAGTGTTATTTTAAATATTATTTTTAAATTGTTTGCTTTTCAATACATGTGCATAATCTTCAAATTATGTCCTTTCAGGTTAGCCACATCATTTTGAAAATACATCAGGTTTTATCAAAATATATTTTAAAAAGTGTTGTCAGTTGTGTACGATGTTTCGGTAATGAGAAAAAACTATCAAAATAAAAAACCCTGTTAATTTAAAAATAAATGTTATTTCAGAATCTCAAGTAACTCCACATGACTGTTAATAATCCCCTTTTAAAAAGTCGATTGCGGTAATTTTCTATTACTTATTTTGGAAATTATGCTCAAAAAGGTACTAAATGATATGTATATATATATTAAATTAATATTGACAAATGCTCCAGACTTTGTTTCAAATATATGCAAAAATAAAAAGTTAATTTAAACATTTTTTTTTAATTCATGTTTGAAAATTTTTAAACTAGGTTTTTGTGAGAATCACCGATTGTAGTCGTAAAGTCCTTAAAATTGCCTACATTTCCCCTCGAAGATTAATAAATGTATCTTTTTGTCCATCTAATGTTCTGCTTGGCGGTGATTACTTTTTAGGAGTATGGCTTTCGAAGAAATATGTCTATTAGTTTGCAAGTCTGAGCTTAGGGTATTTAATGAAATTTTATCAAACCCATTTTGTCTTTCCTGGTCTGGGATCATAGTGTTTTAATACTGCTCAAACACACACACACACACACACACACACACACACACACACACACACACACAAATTCCAAGGTTTACACTTAACTACCAGTGGGTGGATTTCAAGATGAAGGTTCTTGCTGCACTAGAGAAATCACTCGTAGCCTCGAGATCCACTGCGGTGATTGCATGAGCCAGCAGATTTGTTTTTAACCAGAGTAAATGAAAACCTCAGTCTCAGAAGGGGGAATAAAAACAGGGAAATGTGAGGGTGGTTCAAACCGAACTGAACTCCCATCTCTTCTGAAGAGTGTTTATTATTCTTTTGGAAAATGTTAAATGGCACGTCTCAGAAGAGGATAAAGAAAGGAAAATATGTAGGATACAGGCCTGTTTTCACAGATTGGCTATGCAGCTTTGAGGATATATTGTCTGTTTTTGAAATTTGCACTTTATCATTCCATACAGGAAATGGTGGAAGAAAGGGGAACCATATCCATGCAGTCACTCTTTTCCATTAGAGAACAATGGATTTTCCAGGTCTTAAGGCTGTTCAAATCAAGAACAAAAACTTGAACAATGGTAACTACTGTATACTGGTGTAACTATATTAAGACAATAACATTGTTCATTGCCATTTCTGCAGTTGCATTCTTAAAAACAATCTAATCTAAGGCTAAACAGCTGTTTAATCCCAATCCCTAAAGTTCCCTTTGAATTGTGCATGTAGAAATGCTCTTAATATCACAATTTTACATAGTCCTGAGTTTTACTGTTTTGATTGCACCAAACGTTTAAGTGATCGCCGATCTAGATCAATCAAGATCATGTTTACCCACTGTCCTACAGTTTTAAATAATGTAGAATATTTTGTATTTGTGATTATGTTTCCCCTGGGCACTCGTTTGCCCATATGGTTAATCTCCATGTGCAATTAGAGAATGCTTTCTATCAGAAAAATGACAGTTGGTCAGAATAACAAATATTTCCATTTGTTGGAGTTGAAAATCAGGTTTACATCACCAAATAAAGATTTTTTAAACTCTTCTCAAGTTAAAACTTTGACAACATCCTTAACAAGAAAAACAGTTATGCTTGGGCATCGTCACATCACATCACACCATGTCCTGCTTTTGTTTGGTTTTTTTTGTTTTTTTTATTATTGCCATTTTGATAATCCACAAAAAAATAGTGGATTACCTAATAAATATGCATGCAAGCTAGTTACCTTTCTAGTTTACATGATTATTTATGTCTATTTTCAATATTTAAAACGTCTTATGTCATCATGATGTCAATACAGCAATAAAAAGGGGGGAGGGGGAGCATTCAAGTCAAACAACTAATATGGACATATTATATTTAATGTACACATGAACATGTATACAGTATTTTTGAATAAAAATATCTCCAGCCAATCTCCAGCAAAGCACTGTTTCAATATTTCACGACCACAGCTGAACATCTGCGTCATGCAGTTGACATACATTCACAACATATGGAGCTTCCACTTCATACCATATGGGCAAAAATACAGATTCTTGATCTGCGTCCTTTTAACATATCAGTATGGCAGTGGCACACATTCCACATGTACGCTCTCCCAAAAACACATCCACACGCCAACTGGCTGACCTTTTAACTGGACATCTGTATAGGACATCATTGCTGCGGCCTCGGAAACCGCATTCCAGCTTTAATTCCCAGAACCCCATAAACCCAAACCAAAGTTTTGCCCATTAGGCCAACCGACCAACAGCCAGTGTGAAAGGAGAGCGAGGACCGGGTGGTGGGAGGGCAAGGCAGTCTCACAAATACAGAGGCACTTGTCAGGATTATCAAAGGCCCCCCACACTAGAAGAGAATGTTTGGAGGCGGCTAACAGAGAGACATAATGTGGCTATTTATCCCTCATGTGACTCTATGCATATATTAGAAAGAACACAGAAGGGACAGGCCATCAGCAGGCACCATGAATGAGAGCTTCAACAAAGTCTGCCTTTCTTCAGCACAAACGAGTGTTGTCATTTTTCATATTCCATCTATAACTGGTAAACAGAGCATGGAGTGAAAGTCCCAGAACAGCAGCACTTTTCAGTTGCCAAGACCCATATCTAAAACACACACAATGAGGACGAAATGTTTTGTGCCTAGAAAGGATTCATTTAGTTTGTGCTGTGAAGCCGTTCTAGATATGTTTGCAGGTGCTCAGTACTTCAATGAATGTTTGATTTAGTGAGGAAACCATGAACTTTTACACATCCATTTTTTTACTTGTTTCATAATATGACCATTTCCTGTATTTTTTAGGAGTTTTCCTGACAATAATAAATGACTTCCTTTATCATAGTTATCATAGTGTTTTCATAGTTCCAGAAAGAAAAAAACAGGATGTGGAAATCTCTGGATAACATTTTGTTGAGGTCAATTTATGTCTGGACAATGATAAAGAGTTAAAACCACTTCTGTCAACCACTTGGATGTACAGTACATTCGTTTGTAATATGTTGTTGCAAACACAATGTCTGATTGATAATAAAAAGGCACAGTTGGTTCTCTTTATCTGCACCAAGTACAATCATCATAATCTGATTATAAGCTTGGGCAATTTACCAACCTACTTAAATCAGCATCAACAGAAAGAGGCTTGTTTGCTTACCCATGCCTGATACAATGCTACCATTAAAAACAAAGATAATCACATAATGGTATTTTTCAGTTGAGTTCTTGTCTTAAAAGTGTTAAGGAAACTGAAAATGTAAAAAACTATAAAATGCTGACTGTTTCAACCACTTTTTTCTTCAATTGATCACAACTGGAGATGGTACCCAGCATTACATCCAATGGAGTAAATTAAGATTCAATGAAAATGAGCAGTGACTAAAGCAGTCGTTTTTTCAAATATCTTAGTTTGTTAGAGAAAGTCATGGTAATAACATGAGTGAGTAAATCATGACAAACACTGCATTTGCTGTGGTGAGCTGTCATCTTAACTTTTATAAAAAGCGGTCGTAAATTCACGCAGTTTTCGGTCTTCTCGACCTCAGCTAAAAAGATAAGGCAATAACTTCACGCAGTTTTCGGTCTTCTCGACCTCAGCTAAAAAGATAAGGCAATAACTTACCCATGTTTGAGACTAGAGCTCGACAACGCTGAGAAAGTCCACAGTTCAGGAGTTTGACACTGAGAGCTGCTAGCGCGACCGCCAGTGTAGTAATAAGGTGACGTCACAATCACTATAGCAGGCGGAGAAAATGGCAAGTTGTGTTTTGGTAAATTTCCTCTAAGCTACATAATATAAATATTATTTAGGCTTTATATGACGAAACCTAATAAGTACATTCGTGCATTTTAATTTACTTTCCAACTGTATAATCGATCTACTGTCATGTAAATGATGCATGATCGAATTCATAGCATTCGTAGAGTTACCAAGGAGTAAGCTAATAATATATACAGTAGTCAACATTTGAAGTTGATTAACTTTTTTTTTTCTAAAATTGTCCTAAGACAAGAATAGGTGTTGAATAGTTGCAGGACAATTTTGATTAAAGGTTTTGATCCACTTCAAATGTTGACTAGCCTATATTTAGGCATATATTTATACACCGTCCGGAGTTAATATACATTAACATATCATTAACATGACATTGTATTATATTTATGTATTTTATCTTTTATATATATATATATATATAGAGAGAGAGAGAGAGAGAGAGAGAGAAATATATAGATATAATATATAGAGAAAATCTATATAGTTTTCGTGACATTGAGAAAGTATTGGCCAAAAAAGATCAAATAAATACATATTGTGGCCTTTAACTCATGACGGTCTGTCGCCATGGTTTCGTTTCGACATCTTCTTGCTCACTAAATACATACATGTATAGAGCAAAGCATACGTTAAAAAATATACAGATATACAAATTACAGATATGTTCGATTAAATACTTAACACAAATTGATACGTGTAATTTAGGTTTCATTTGCCACTGAAAGCCGTTGTTCTCTAAGGTAGGCTATAATCCCTCATGTAACGGTACAATCTCATTCATGTGTGTTTATTCTCCAACCTGATTCTTATTGAGCGTTTACCGCCGAACACACCCTTCTGCGATGTGCAGTAGCTCACAAAATTATGTGAGTAGGTTAAGGGGTGCCATCTGCTGCTAGATTGCGGGAGTTGCACTCCTATATTATGCAAATAACTGAACGGACGAGTAACTCAGTCTTTTATCTACTTCAGCCTACGTAACGATTATACGCTATTACTTGCTCACGCAAATCTGATTTTTATGCATTATTATGTGGATGGGTTTAATCATGTGCACGTGCAGAGGGGCACATTCAGAGAGGTGAAAGTCCGCTAATGAAACTGAATATCTATGTGAAAAGACTGGTGGATTAATAATGCATCACATCCCCTGCCATGCACAGTCCTCACAGGCGAATATGTCAGCCACAAGCAGTCAGTCTGTAAATTACACGAAATTTTTTCAACAATAGATGACCAACCTTTTTGGACTACAATTACAAGAAAGCACGGGATCCCGAGCACCTCCCAGAGTGAAGATTACACGGATTTGGTCTATGATTTGCGTTGATTGACAGGGCGAATGACCAATCGGCGTTCAAATACACGATCGGCGTGTTACGTCAGGTTCGAATCGACCAATCGTCGCAATGAATCGAAAGCAGCTCTGACAAACTACATGGACCAAGTGTTTCTCCGTCAGCGGTACACCTAATCTCAGCACCAGGTCGCTGTCCACTGACATCGACAGAGGTAGGCGATCTTCATTATTTATACTCGCATGTTTCAATCCCGTTTACACCTCAATAATCGATCAACTTAAATGTGCTACATGTCCCTCAAAGCGTTACGTTTGGATACACGCGGTGCCTTTTAAAACTACTTTGCCAGCCCTGCTTACTGTATGTGCACTGGTGATTGTCATTGCACATTGGTCCTGTGTAAAATAAACAATAGCACAACAAGGGACCCAGAATAGTGTTTCCCATAGGTTTCTTATTGGAACACAAAGAGCTATTCGATTCATAGCAGCAGCAGCATGAGAAAGCAGCAGCGTTCTGATTAGTTATTGTGCTATTTGTGCTGCAACTTTTCTTAATGTGATTTGTGAGAACTCCAGATGGACTGTCCATTGAGGGAATGCACCAGAGGCTCTTTTGGTGTTGACAATGGTCTGATAATGCATATCAGAGCCTCATGACAGATTTCATTATGATTCTGAGCATCTGGCCAGACTAGACGGAGCAGATTAGACACAGTGAGAAATGAGATACATAATCAGCTTTCTCTTGGCAAGACGCAGAGACAAGCAGGACTAATGATCAGTGCTTCTTGAGACAGGTGAAATTCGACATGCAGGTCATCAGTGATATCTACTTGACACATTGGCCCACTTGTGGAACAAGTCATGGGACATTTTATGTGTTGTTCATGATAGAATAGTTTGTATGTCTGTTCTTTATTTTTCATAGGCTGCAGGTAATGAATTATTAGGTCTTTTGAGTCAGTTTTTGTTTTTCATGGTTGTAAATTGTACCATCTTTATTATGTCATAGGAGAACAACTGCTTGATGCAATCACAATCAGATTCAGGAGAGTGCTTATACCGCCAATGGGGATCTTATAGCCTAGTCTCTATGGGCTGTTTAATGGAAAAGATTTACAGATTAAGTAATTGAAGATGTGGCAGATATAGTTAGGGTGATGGGCGTTTGATTATCAAGGGAAATATGGTGCAGGTCAGACTGTAACACTGTGTAAGAAAAACTGTAATTGTATATGAAGATTGCCATATCTAGGAAAAGATTTGATTGGAAAAGACCAGTGTTTCCATTGTTGTCAATCTTTTATCCTCCTTAAACCCTATGTATTGAGACTGGATTGAATGCCAGTACTAATTAAGTTTTTCATTCAATAGCGTGGCATTTGAAGAATGTTCTTTGATAAGCCTTTAACTCACACATTTTAACTTTAAACTTCTAGTGAAGGCAATAAATTATTAGAAAAATTCAGTTCATGAGTTCAGCTGTCCTTTCTGTCTTGATATAAAATAAGTGGTTTGCTGCCCTGAAAGGAAGCTCGAATTGAGGTTTGGCTGAAACTCTATATAAGCTATTTAACCACCCATAATGCTACTATTTGGAGAGAAAGAGGAGATGGAGAGGTTTAGGAGTGCTGTAAGAATAGTCTCTGGAATGGTGCAATAACTGCTGCGATTATACTCAAAATGATGATTGACAGTACTGAGTGATTAGGCTCCTTCCAAATTTACATTTGGAACTTTATATAATTTTATGTTATTGTAGTTTTTTAAAGTATATATGTATGTGGTTGACACTTACTGTAGTGCAATACTTGTGCAAGGGTTACATAAGACAAACATCTGAGAAACAGTGACATTTTTAAACTCAGTATGTAACTTTTGATGCTCCTGCAGTTAATAAATAAAACAGCATGCTTCTTGCAGAAGAAAACTGTAACTGTTGCTATGTCTTGTGTATGTAGTGTATATGACAAGTTACAGAGATACTGAACTGTTCCACAGCACTGCTCTACTTTCCTATATAATCGCTTCTTATAGGCACACTGTGGTGATTATTTATACACATACACTACTAATTCATCACTCGTCTTTTTCTCCAGTAAAACATTAAAGAAGATCTTTAGCTGAAACTGTGGTCCTTGGTGATTCATATAATGCAATGTCAATGATAATCATCACTATGAGAGTCAAAAAGGCTGAAATATATTGAGTCTTATAAAACAAGAAGCCTGTGATCTGAACCAAAAGTTCAGTCCTGTCAGAACTGTCCAGTTCACAGAATAGATTCTGATTGTTCCCTTTGGCCAAGACTATAAGTTGCACAAATTTTTTTTATTATTTAATTTTTTTTTACCGTGCATTATAATTGTATTTAAGTATAAATCAGCAAAGACTACAGATACATCTAAAATGTTTTTTTAATATACTACTCTAAAGAGGAAAGTCAGCCACATCTTGGGTGTCCTAAGGTTGAGTATTTTAACAGCAAATTTTAATTGTTGGCTTAACTAAATTGAGCTAATTTTGTTTACTTATTAAATACACTTAGCAATACATAAACATAATTTAATAGAAATAATTAATAAGAAATGAACAAAACCTGATTTAATATGATCACTTATTGTTATGATAGCTTTCTTAGTGTTTTTTATTATTATTTGCCTTTTAAATGTAAGCTCAATACCCGCTGTAAAGTTCACATAAGTCAGAAATGAGCTCTGGATGCATTGGAGGTTTAATGAAAAGCTTTGGGTCTTTTGTTTTGGTGTTGCAGACAAAGGAGACGTGACTGCTATTCCCTTCTGTCTTTTTCATGACAGAACAGCAGTTCTATAGACCCTTTTGATGTTATTTTCTGCCAAAACCCTCAATAGCAACAAAAACACCACAGCACTTTCCTAAACACCTGTTTGCTGCCGTGTCTGATCTGCAAGAACATTGCAGGCTATGCAAGTCCCGATGTCATTTGAACTAGAACATACACGGTTTATTTAGCAAATGAGAGTCTTTGAAACTGTATTTGGGACCCATATTTTTTAGATGTACATTTGTAGATGTACAAGGACAGAGGTTGGATCAACATTGAATTTTGTTGATTTTGCAAATTGAATCATTGTCCATATTGCTGTGCTTCACCATATTATCATTTTATGCCAGTGAATACCAGCCTTGCATTGATTATAAAGTGATGAATAAATGAAAAATTAATTGTTGAATTAAGATGGTCTTTGCTAAATGAATCAATGTTGAAATTGCATTCCTGTTTCCACATCTTACATTTTAATGCTCAGTTAACTGCAAATTTAGTTTCCTTTATATGGCAAAACATTCCATCCCAGTCAGACTTACAAACTGTATATAGCTATGTTGGGCTAGAAGGTATTTATGTAACAGTATAGTATATTGTACAGTAATTACAAAATACATTTAATTGTAATCCATTATAGATACTGAGAAAAAAAATACAGTTTCATATGAAAATATTAAGTATTACAAATTGGGTTATAGCTGATTGTTTTCTGCCAAAAGATATGAATATGTTGAAAAATATTATTTAGTTCTTGCTTTGCTTGTTTTGAAGTGCACAATGCATCCTTCCGTTTAAAGGCAGCGCTTTTGATTTGGTTTTATTGCTTGGATTTGCAGCACCATGCTTGCATCAGTATGCATAACAAAAATTTGCATTTAACCTCAGAATGTGGTGGCTTTGTTTACAATTAGATTATTGTATCATTAATTAAAGAAAGATTTTAAAAATCTGACAGGAATCAGTGTTGAGTGCTACTGTAATTTCTGTAAGGTTAACCAAGCTTGGTATTTATGTTTTAAAATGAAAAGAAAGTAAACAGTTTGATACATTGATTAGAACTTTATAAAAGTAAGTTAAAACGTAATCGCTTACATTAACTTAATAAAGCAAATTAAATAGTTACACTACTGATTAAATTTTAAATAGGCTAACTTGTAATCTGTAACCTATTGCATTTCGAAAGGAACTTTCTCAACATCTATATTGCTGGGACTACACTTTATACTGAAACATACTGCACATTTTTTATCCATTTATTTTTTTATAAATGTATATTTGTATGTAAATTTTAGTGGTCTGATTTAGTAACTTCTCATTCAAAACTGTAATGAAACAAACTAGAAGTTTGTGTCTACAGACAGCAGATTGAAGGTTGACGCCATAATAATATTGATTTAACTTACAGATCTTGTTATATTGTTGTAGTTTTATAGTGTTTTGCTGACATTATTACAACCCTTTAGCTTCAAACATTGTTTCAAAGTTATTTTTTCATTGAAACAATAAATGACACTATTTCAAAACATTTCAACATTGAAGGTCGGCCAAGTGCCGGATGCTGTATTCAGGGTGCAACAACTCCAAGTTGTTGGAGCTCTAATATGTCTAAACTGTTGTGACTGTTTTTTTTTCCACTGACGATTTATTGATTATAAAACTTTTAGGGATTCCAGTTATTAGCAAATAATGAACAACTTCAAGTGTGATAAAATAAGGCTTTATTAACTAAGGCTAAACACTTAAACTAAGCTAACACACACACACACACACACACACACACACACACACACACACACACACATACTCGCATTCAGTTGGTATAGGAAAATGCATTAAAGAGTGAAGAATAAAAGCATGAAGTTATAGCAGTATTTAATATTCAGCAGATCTACAGCCTGAAGGAAACACCAGTTTCATAGTTCAAACACTTTTGCAAATAGGTTTAGAAGATGATACTTAATGTATCTGTTACCTAGACTAAGTTTGATTCTTGCAGTCTCACTATTTGATAGAGAGTGCTGATGCATTGGCTCCAGTTGATCTTTGCTGAAGTTAGTTGATTCGAAAGAGAACAGAATGATAAATGAAAAGACAAGGTTGCAGCCTCACACAGCTTAGGGTGTGGATGGAAAAGACATAGTTCTGCATCGTCTCCTGTGATCTAATTCACAATGTGATATAATTAAATATTTTACCATGGAACTAGACAAGTGCTTGTTAAGTATCTGTGTTAAATTGCCCACCTCTATAAACCAACATTTGCTGAAGTGATTACTTGAAATAATTATGTACTCCTATTAAATGTTTCCTACATTTTTTTTGCTGTTCCAAACATATCAGCATAATCCACAATAATTTTCCTCTGTATTTAAACTATATCATTATAGTGCATGGTTTTTTTTTATATATCAAAAAATAAATACATGTTTTAAATGATAGATTAAATAGTTTCTTACATTTTTTTTCTCTCTCTCTTTCTCTACATTTACTTTTAGTTCATTTGTTCCCTGTAGCAGGAACTGTTTTGTCCACACCAATTAAAATGCTTTCATTCTAACAGGTGGATCTGGGGTCATGGCAACAATCTCTGACTTACAGACATTACTAATTTGGTCTGCATGTTGTGGTCTTTGTTTTACTAGCACACAAAAATAACCTGCACAATCTAGTGCATTTATAGGTTTAAGTGGAGGGCAAGATAATGATATCTGTGCTAGTCTTTCACTAAATTAACAACTGTTTGTGGCATGCGATGGGGTTTCTGTGGTCATTTGGTTTCAAAAATCTAATTAAGATTCTATAAAAAAAATACAAATAAAAAAAGACATTTGCTTTTTATCAGGCTATTTGTTGAGTTCTCGCATATAATATGCCGTGATCTCCTTGGATTTATGCTGAGGCAGAAATAAACAAAGACAAGCATGTTGGCATTCATACATCCTTGATGAAAGGGAGCTACTTACCGAGATATCTAAATCATGCAAATGTTATTACAGATCTCATTTCAGTGCAATTTAAATGGTAATGTATTATCGAGGAAAGGCAAATTTCTCAAGGCCTGTATGACATCAGAAACTTTAACTAGACAATTTGTTTGTATTGTAAAAATGTTAGTAGCATTTAAAATGTTGCTCATTATAGATGAATGGGCCATGTGTGACTCAGAGAAGTTACTCGCACAATTGCGCGAGTCAACAGCAACATGTCTGTAGGTGGTGTGTGTGGGACAAACGTAGGCTGTACGTGGAAGCGATGCGTGTTTACCCAGGTGTAGGATGTTAGATGCTGGCTGGCACTCTCGCCCTCTCCGGCAGAGCTCCTGCCACTTCATCTCAACCGCCTCTTAGAGTTAAAGTCTTCATCGCCTTGGAAACGGTTGCATGAGTGGCCCATCTCTCGCTCTCCCTCTGCGCGTGTTTTGCTCCGTCTGCATTTCACTCGCGCTCTCCCCCGCAGCCCAGCCGAAGGGGTAGGAGGTGTTGTGGGGGTGACATCACTGACTGAGCCAAACTTCTGCTCATCACGATCTCTGTGGCATTTTGGAGGCCTGAGGTCGGAGTCGTAGACACAAACGCATGCATTTCTCAAAGATCACCCACTGCTTGATCTCCTGTTTCTCAGAGACATCATTATGTTTGGCCTTCTAAACAAGCCAGATTTATTAACGGGTCATTTTGACATTTGTGTTTTTGTTTCTTATGATTTATTTATTTGTTTATTTGGTATTTGCAGTGTGTTTGTACTGCATAAGCCCTTAAAATGTTTTATTTGTCAGTGTAATCAATTATCACAAAAAAAAAATGCCATGATGTAAATGTTTATTTGCAATAAAGCCAAAGGATTAATTATGATAGTGTAAAGGGGTCAAAATCTACCTTCACAGAAGTAACTCAACACCTGCTTACATTACTGTCTGTTTACCTCCACTCACCGATTCAGTAAGTTAATAATGAAAGGCAAATAAAGCAGAAACTGATTAATAAAGAAAGACGCTCTGAAGACAACACGATGCTGTAAAGTGTCAAATACATTTTTGCTTTGCCATCCTTCTTATCCCAACATAAGGAAAATGTAGAGTTTATTAAATCTAAGCAATCTAAACATAAAAACATAGTTTTTAATGTAGTTCCCAATTGCATCAGAAAGAAGGTGAATGGCGACTGTGAAGTACTGGATTGTGTTTTTTTTTTTTAATTTGACCATATTAATAAAAAAAATAAAATAAAATAAATAAAAACTCGACCTGCAGCTAAAGTTCAACTTAATCTGCCAGCTTTATAGGCAGCATCCACAAACGCTTATTCATGGAGGACACATGCAGATACAGTTACTACATGGTTCAAAATGTAATAAACTAAAATTACCATGGTTTTAGCTAAAAAAAAATCTTTAATGTTTTTGCTGAAGGGAATTACATCTTTGGTGGTTAAGGTTGTGCATCCACCAAAGCATTTTTTGCGCTGCAGATACAATCTGATCTTTAATTTGCATTTTCTATTGGATTCAAGTCAGGTGATTGGCTGGGCCATTCTACAGCTTGATTTTGGATCATTGTCTTGCTGAAATGTCCACCATGGTGTCATCTTCATCATCCTGGTAATGTAGATATTGGACTGAAGCAGCTAATATTAATTTACTATGAGAAAGGGCAGAGGGTTGCTTAAGAACTACTAAGAGATTTCAGCTGCTGTCTGGGCTTTCACTGCCTTTCTACACCTCCTTTTCTTCAGGTGTTCAATACTTTTTCCCTGCGTCATTTCATTTTATTACACATAACTTAATTTGTAAACTAATTAAATTTGTTTTCTTTGCCTATATGGATTTCTTTGGTTGTTACCAACATCTGGGGAAATTTCAAGTCAATGGCACCTTTAGAAATGTATGTATGTATGTATGTGTGTGTGTGTGTGTGTGTGTGTGTGTGTGTGTGTGTGTGTGTGTTTTAAGCACTCCACGATCATCTCAATCCTGAAGAAACCAAAGATTACTGGACTCAATGACTACAGACCTGTTGCCTTAACATCTGTGGCCATGAAGTCATTTGAAAGACTGGTGCTAGCATATCTGAAGGACATCACTGGACCTCTGCTGGACCCTCTGCAGTTTGCCTATAGAGCAAACCGGTCTGTGGATGATGCAGTCAACATGGGACTGCATTATACCCTACAACATCTAAACAAACCAGGGAACTACGCAAGGATTCTGTTTGTCGACTTCAGTTCTGCCTTCAACACCATTGTCCCATCATTGCTGTAGTACAAACTGACCCAGCTCTCTGTTCCTAGCTCTGTCTGTCAATGGATCACCAGCTTTCTGACAGATAGAAAACAGCTAGTCAGAATGGGCAAAATCACATCCGACAGCTGCACCATCAGCACCGGCGGCCCCAGGGATGTGTCCTCTCCCCACTACTCTTCTCCCTATACACCAACGACTGCACTGCAAAAGACCCCTCCATCAAGCTCCTGAAGTTTACGGATGACACTACTGTTATCAGCCTCATCCGGAATGGTGACGAGTCTGCATACAGACAGGAGGTGGAGCAGCTGGCTTTATGGTGCAGATGCAATAACCTGGAGCTGAACACGCTCAAAACGGTGGAGATGATAGTGGACTTTAGGAGAACCCCCTCTGCACTCCCCCCACTCACCATCATAAACAGCACTGTGGCTGCAGTAGAGAGTCATTCAGGTTCCCTGGCACCACCATCTCTCAGGATCTGAAGTGGGACATCCACATAGACTCTATTGTGAAGAAAGCCCAGCAGAGACTGTACTTCCTCCGTCAGCTGAGAAAGTTCAACCTGCCTCAGGAGCTGCTCGTACAGTTCTACTCTGCTGTCATCCAATCCATCCTCTGCACTTCAATCACTGTCTGGTACGGCTCAGCTGCCAAAACCGACCTCCGCAGACTACAGCGACTAGTCCATACAGCTGAACGAATCACTGGCACTACCCTTCCTACACTTCAAGAACTGTACTCTTCCAGAGTGAGTAAAAGGGCTTACAAAATCACTCTGGACCCCTCACACCCAGCGCACTTTCATGTTTGAACTGTTACCATCTGGTCGGCGCTACAGAGCACCAAGCACAAACAGCCAGACACAGGAAAAGTTTCTTTCCTCAGGCCATCTACCTCATGAACAGTTAAATATTCCCCTACTGTGCAAAAAACGTGCATAACTTTCTCATACCCACTCGTACACAGCACCTTATAACAATTTACAATGCAATACTTTCTCTACACAGTTGTACACAGCACCTTATAACTTGTATATTTATAACAAATCTGTACATACAATTCAACATCCAGAGCTTTTTGACTGATTGCATCTCTGTTTAATGTTTGTTGTCTTTTTCATATTTATTTCGTGTTGTCAGTGTTTACTTTATGTACACTGGAAGCTTCTGTAGCCAAAACAAATTCCTTGTGTGTGTAAGCACACTTGGCAATAAAAGCTATTCTGATATGTATGTATGTATGTATGCATGTATGTGTGCGTGTGTGTGTGTGTGTGTGTGTGTGTGTGTG
>CAIGQW010054073.1:6413676-6428361 GCA_903798125.1 Danio choprae | reverse complement strand
GTGTGTATGTGTGTGTGTGTGTGTGTGTGTGTGTGTGTGTGTGTGTGTGTGTGTGTGTGTGTGTGTGTGTGTGTGTGTGTGTGTGTGTGTGTATATATATATATATATATATATATATATATATACGTGTGTGTGTACCTCAGATATTACCACAAATATATCAAATTTACACACGAGTCCTTGTCTTTGTTTCACATGTTCTGTGTACTTACTAATTAAAATGAATATAACCTAGCCCACATTCTAACCCCAACCATATAGTAGTACGTGTAAATATTTAATGTTACTTAATAGTTAAATAAATAGTTATACTGTAACAAGGACACCTTTAAATGAAATGTGACCCACATAATCACAAAAGTTAGCAAAAGTTTTTAACCCTCCAAGCAAACATAAAAAAACATAAACATTTTTTTGTTTAATCACAGTCAAAAATTGAACGTAGTCACAATTCTTATCAGAAAAGTCACAATTAGATCCTCAAATTCTGCATCCCCCACCCTACTCTGTTCAATGAGTGCCGTGTCACTTTATGTATGCATTGTGTGCATGTACATGTCATGCTGGAGCATCCAGAGTTGAGTGTTAATCACAGGGAGTGACAGGGAGCGTAAACACCTTCAAGGATGCTGTGCAGAGGTGAGGTGAGGTGTGTGTTGATGTATATCACAGGGAGGAGGGAAAGTGAGGGAGTTTAAAATCGAGGGATCTTGCTGTTGCCAGGCTACCGGCGGGAGCTGCTCCGTCGCTCTTGTCTCCAGCCACACAGACAGCCTACACCAGTCAATGAGCGTGATTTCTCTATTCCTACCCCCGTTTCTACATGCACATGTGGGCAACAGTCGCACATAGACTACCGAAGCAGCTCTTTTTTTTCTTGTAGCTGCTAACACAGAGCCCCTGTTCGGCTCTGCGTATGTGAAGGCAAGAGGATAGCAGACATGGAAAGCCTGTGCTGGTTCAGCAGTTATCACAGTGAACCAAAGGTAGGATCTCCATGACAGTCTTTTAGCCATCTGGCGTAGCCTTAACCCTTCTGATGTAAAGAAGAGAGATTGAGTTGACACAGAAAGAGACGTTTTTTTTTTCCCTCCAGTGTCATCTTAGAAAGCCACGGAAGCAGGACGCCAGATGCATTCTTGCGTTTAAAAACAGCTTAGACACAGTGCAAGTGGAATAGAACTGAATGCAGGTGTCTGGAGACATGCATTTGAAAGTTAAACTGTTTCTTACTTCACATGAATGAGCCCAAATGGTGTTTAGAAGTGACAGCGTGAGAGAGAACATTGAGTTCCATATTATTAGGGCTGGCATTATTGTTTTTTCAGTGTTTGCTTGAGATTATTGGCAGCCGCTATTTACATATTACCTTCAGATTAAAGCCATTTGTATCTAAGAGACCACTGAGAGGTAGTTATTATCAGTTCTCTGGATTTGCTATTAATAGGTGTGTGTTTTGAATGAAATGCTAATTTGTGTTTTTTGTTCAGTTTTATATCTGTAAAACTGATAAAAGTGGTCATTTAAGCTTTATCCAGATCTATATGTTATAGTTGTGATGTCAGATGAATGGTGACAGATCTTTTTCTTTCAAATTGCAATTACATGCGAGTGAAATGGATTTTTCAGACACAAATGTAGGGTAGGGACTTGGTTCTGTCCATTAGCTGTTGCCTGGATAGGGGCAGTTTTGAACTGAGCTTAGTTAATTGTAGGAAAGGATTGGAGTTTAAGTGGACTAAATGATTGGAGAAGTTCTCTATATGTCACCAGGGAAAAAAACGGATGATCAAGTAATAGCAAAATGTACAAATGAAACATGAGCAAGTAATTTAGAATAAGATAAATAACATGCATTTAGAAAATCTACAATCTACAATTACTTTTTCATTGCAGCAGCTGTTTTTTTCCCTTTTTTATATATATATATATATATATATATATATATATATAAAAGCTGAGACCAATGGATACATCACAGATACTTATTAACAGTACTGGCATCTCTCTGTCCAGGTAAAGATGTCGCAGGTGAAGCAGGTTGGCCTGTTGGCCGCTGGATGTCAGCCCTGGAATAAAGACGTGTGTGCTGCCAGTGGTGACAGATTTGCATATTGTGCCACGCTCGCCATTTATGTGTACCAAGTAAGTGCAAACTACTGTATGTGTATATGCGAATTGTGGTAAACATTGGTTTTTAATGGAGTAAACTCCTCTTTACATTTGGTATAGTTCACGCAAAGGTTTAAATCCTGTAATTTATGCATTTGTTATTCCAAACCCATAGGACCTTTATTCATCTTTTAAAAACCCAATTTAAGATATTTAAGTCCCATATTCCACTTCTAATTTTAGTGTCTTTTTCAAAAATAAGGAAAACTTTTCACAGCATTAACCATTATATTTACTGTTTATTTCTTCTTCTTTTTTTCTTTTTTAAATCAGTGTTATGTATTTATTTTATTTATTTATTTTAAGGTCAATATTATTACCAATATTATTATATTTTTGTTGCTTGGCTATAGAACAAATCTCTGTTGTCCAATGACTTACCTAGTTAACCCAATTAACCTAGTTAAGCCCTGAAATTGCATCTTAAGATGAATAGTATCTTACAACATAACTAGTAAATTATAAACTGTCATCATGGCAAAAGACAAAAGGAATTAGTTGTTAAAGCTATTATGTTTAAAAATGTGTCATCTTCAATAAACAGCACTGTGGAAATATTTGAAAATACAATATTTCCTTCCTGCATACTACTTTGATAAAACTAGTCACTCTATTTTTACTCTTTATTGCCACTGACTGAAATCTGTCCTTCTAGCTTGATCACCGATATAATGAGTTTAAGCTGCGAGCGATCATGTCCGAACACAAGAAGACAATCACAGCTATATCGTGGTGTCCACACAACCCTGAGGTGTTTGCCAGTGCCAGCGCTGATAACCTGCTCATCATCTGGAATGTAGCCGAGCAGAAGGCTGTCGCACGGCTAGATAACACTAAAGGTACAATCCCTACAGCAGAGTAAAAAAAATCATTTTTATTCCACCTGATGACGTATCCTTCAACAAAACGTTTTTCTCAGACTAAAGATTCCTCTTTTAATTCATAATAATTTAATAGTTTTAATTCAGCTGTTTGAGGTGAAGTCTTAACTAAATTAATTACCTAAATT
Organism: Danio choprae; assembly: GCA_903798125.1. Taxonomy (NCBI): domain Eukaryota; kingdom Metazoa; phylum Chordata; class Actinopteri; order Cypriniformes; family Danionidae; genus Danio; species Danio choprae. Next base: position 6,425,180 of record CAIGQW010054073.1, on the reverse strand, counting down.
TATGTTTCTTAGGTATCCCAGCGTCTCTAAGCTGGTGCTGGAACGCAGGCGACAGTGTTGCGTTTGTATCCCACCGGGGTCCTCTCTATATTTGGACAATCTCGGGGCCAGACTCAGGAGTCACAGTGCACAAGGAGGCTCACAGTTTCCTCTCAGACATCTGCCTGTTCCGCTGGCATCCACTGAAGAAGGGGAAAGTAGTGTTTGGACACACTGACGGCAGTCTGTCTATCTTTCAACCAGGTAACCGTTATTGCTCATGTTGTGTAAGTGTAAATACCCTGTAAATACTCTGTTCTAATTTTTTATACCTGTAAATACCCTGTTCTGATTTCTAAACAGGAAAATTATCAAAACTCTTTGGTCATTTTTAAAGCGAGATGCTATTGGTCTAATGCTATTTATTGATGTATGCTAAGCTTTCTAAAAATGTCCCCTACCAGACCCGGAGTGTGACTGAATTTGGTTAAAAATGGTTAAAGTCAAGTGCTTATCCTTAGGTGTTTTGTAAAATTTCCTAAAAACGTAGAGTGTACCTTTAGTTTATTTGAACATTTATGTCTTCTGTAGAGCAAATTTTGAAGAAATACTGTTAGCCAAGCAAGTTTAGTGATCATTGACATTCATTTTTTGGACAGAATTACAGTACCGTATAAAATAAAAATCATCATCTTTTTAGGTAGAAATGCTTTGAACATCAGAGACCATCACTGAAGTTAGACATATGAAATGTTGCAAGTTGGCAGAATTGTTTAGATGTAAGGGAAAGTTCCAGTTTCAAATAGCATTTTTTAGACTGCTTTTGGTCCCCCAGATTTAAGGAAATAAATGCTCATCAGTGGTGAGTGAATTTCCAAAGGATTTGTCATATTAAAAACCACAGTAAGACATCTAAGCAGTCTTGATTTTCACTACAGGGGGTCATTTATATTAATGATATAATATAAATGACTCTCATTAGAACAAACCATTTTGTAAAGCAACCTTCGTTTCCTTTAATTGCCTCACCTCAGGCTCAAAGCATCAGAAGCACGTACTGCGTCCAGAGTCTTTAGAAGGCACAGATGAGGAGGATCCCATAACTGCTTTAGAGTGGGACCCTCTCAGCACAGACTACCTACTGGTGGCCAACATGCACAACGGCATCAGACTGCTGGATTCTGAGTCTCTTTGCTGCATCACAACCTTTAGTTTTCCCAGCGCTGCTGCATCAGTGCAGTGCCTGGCCTGGGTGCCCAGCGCCCCTGGCATGTTTATCACAGGGGGTAAGAAAAACACACACACACACACACACACACCAATCACCAATGGAAAATTGTAGTTTTAAGCTTAAAGGGATAGTTCAACTAAAAATGTTGTTATCTTTTACTTACCTTGCACTTGTTAGAACCTAATTGAGTTTCTTTTTTCTGTTGAACACAGAAGAATGCTTTCTGAAGTATGTTGGAAACCGGTAGCCATTGACTTCCATTGTAATTTTTCCTACTCTCAACGTCATTGGCTATGAGTTTTCAACATTCTTCAAAATCTTTCTGTTTTGTATTCAACAGAATAAAGAAACTCATAAAGGTTTGGAACCACGTGACGATGAGTAAATAGTACATTTTCAGTTTAACTCTCCCTTTATTGGGCCAGCTTTGAATCTGATATTTAGAATTCTCAATGTTAATTAATTATATTTACATTTAAATGTTAAACAGCAGTAGAGTACATAAGTTTAAAATGTACACTCAATCATATATTTACAAGTAAAAAATGTTTTGGTTATTATTTTGAATTCTCAAGATTCTCAAGTTGGTGTGCTGAGAATATGGAACGTATCAAGGGCGACTCCTCTGGATAACTTCAAACTGAAAAAAACTGGCTTCCACGCACTTCATGTTTTAAACTCCCCACCAGCAAAGAAATGTATGTGTATATTTGTTTACCATTTAGTGCTTACAGTGACTAGCATAAATGAGTACACCCCTTCAAAAATTCATATTTTTTGCAATTTCTCAGTTAATATTAACAATATATATTGCTTAATTTTTACAAACAAGTTTTATTAAACAATTATATTCCTATACATAAGAAGTGTGGATAACTAACATCTTTAAGCAAATAAAACAAATACAAAAAAACAAAAACAAGTATTGAACACGTCACCATTTTTCTCACAAAACATATTTCTAAAGGTGCCGTTGACTTGAAATAACAACCAAAGAATTCCATACACGAAAAGAGAACAAATTTAATTAGTTAACAAATTAAGTTATGTGTAATAAAATGAAATGACGCAGGGAAAAGGTATTGAACACATGAAGAAAGAGAGGTGTATAAAGGCAGTGAAAGCCCAGACAGCAGCTGAAATCTCTCAGTAGTTCTTAAGCAACCCTCTGCCCTTCCTCATTGTAAATTAATGTTAGCTGCTTCAGTCCAACATCTACATTACCAGGATGATCAAGATGACACCAGGGTGGACATTTCAGCAAGACAATGATCCAAAACAAAGCCAATGAAACTCTCAAAGGGTTTCAGAGAAACAAAATCAAGCTGTAGAATGGCCAGGCCAATCACCTGACTTGGATCCAACAGAAAATGCAAGTTAAAGATCAGATTTGATAGACGAGACCCACAGAATCATCAATATTTTTACACTGTTGTAGTGTGTGAAAAATCACACCTGAGCAATTCATGTGACTTTATTCTCCATATGAGAGGCGTCTTTAAGCTTCCATCACCAAAAAAACCTTTTATATAAAGTATTAAATACGTTTCAGTAGTTCAGTACTTTCTCCTTGTGTCATTTCCTTGTTATTACACATAACTACATTTTCTGATTTTTTTTGTTTTGTTTTTTAAGTTTGTATTGTTTGTGTTTTTATCAAAATATGGTTAAATTCCATGTCAACAGCACCTTTAGAAATATTATTCCCAGGAAAAAACATGATGTGTTCAATACTTATTTTCCCCGCCGTAAAGTCTATTCTTATGTAAAAAAAACAACAACAACAACAATAAACCAGATTTGCACGAATACCTATAGGACCCCAAAGAAAGTATTAATTAGATTTTCTGAAAAATCTATTTCGGTCTTCTCATTTAATGTTCTGTGTTTGTGTGCACCATCACAATAGCTCATATTGATTTTAGTGTTATCTGTCTTTTAGCCTTTAGCTCAAATTCTCCTTCCAAAAATCACTACACCTCCTCCACTAGCGAGGCCGTGCCACCACCCACTCTTTCCCAAAACCAGGCCTTCTCTCTCCCACCCGGACATGCTGTCTGCTGTTTCATGGATGGAGGGGTTGGACTGTATGATATGGGTGCCAAAAAATGGGACTTTCTGCGGGACCTGGTAGGAAAACTGCTAACTGTTAACTAACATAGACTGGAAAATCCTTATGTTTAATATGTATGCTTAATAAACAGGGATTTTTGTTGTCGTCACGTTTAGGACAACATACAGTAGATGTATTTAAGTAAGCAGCAGTGGTTTAAAATTATGTATTTATATTAGTCATTCAGCTTTTGAAGAGGTGTCCCTCAGTCCTAGTGCTGATTTTAAAGGCTAACGAGAGTGCATGTTGTTTGTTTCATACAAACAGCTCTTGCCTTTGCCTTGATTGCTGTTAATGACAAAGAAAATGCAACATAACCTTTTTTTTAACCCGCATTGAAATAAGGAGAAATTGGCAACAGGCCACTGAATTATTATAAATTAATGCACACCTTAGGTTATGATGCGCCCACAAAACAAAATGTCCAAATCGTGAATGTCCATTAATTTTCCTAAGTGGTCCTGCAGTCATTTTCATTAATTCAAAAGCCTGAACTAAATTATTCTGATTGTGCTGCATTAATACAACATGTACGTCTTATTTGTGGACGTGTAAAACTGCTTTCTGATAATAATAAAAAAAAAAACACACGTTCCTTAGCTTTAAGTCGTGTAATATGAATTATCCATTTTTTGTGTGTATTTTAATTCAGTTTTCATCTGTAGATATTTTAAAAGTTGTTTGAAATGTTGTTAGAGAATAAGAATCAAAACATATTATTTTAGTATTGTTACTGTTTAACACTATTAATATTTTTAAAAATATATTTTTTTATTTTAGGGTGTGATAAACTATGATTGGTCATTTTAGTAGGATATTTTTTTTATTTTTAGTAGTTTGTTTTTTATTTATTTTATTTATTATTATTTAGTCTTTAGTAATTAAAATTTTTAAATTTTAACCTAAAATGTATGTATTTAATTTAAATTAAACTCTTAGAACTTTTATTGAAAGGTTTTTTTTTTTGCAAAAACAGCATTTCTATATTTTCATCTTGCACTTATATTTTATGAGGGTGTTCAATTGAAATAAACCTGTTGCACCCTGTAATATTTTTGTATTATATTGTTAGGTTTAATTTTAAAATGACCATGTGAATTCGAAATGTTTGGTTTTTTTAATCTAGACCAAACAAATCAACAGAATCAATGTACAAATGTGAATGAATCAAATATATAAATGAAAACACAAACTACAAAGATACAAAAATAAAACTACTTGTAATTGACAGTTAAAAATAAATAATAATAATTGTTTAAGTAATAAAAAAAAATCAACACTGTCAAAAATTATACAACAAGGATAACATAATTATAATACAAATATGCAAGGATTTTTATAACATTTGTTTTGGTTGCAGGGTCATGTTGAAACTATCTTCGACTGTAAATTTAAGCCAGATGACCCAAACCTTCTAGCTACGGCTTCATTTGATGGGACGATAAAAGTCTGGGATATAAACACACTAACTGCTGTGTACACATCTCCAGGCAATGAGGGAGTAGTTTACTCTCTTTCCTGGGCCCCTGGTAAGAACAATGCACAATATTACGGGCCAGTAAAGTTTCAGGTTGGATTTGTTTTGTGTGGCTATAGTATTCAGGAAAACCTTTTGTTTGTTTCTCTTCATTGATTGTAACCCGAAGGAGACTTGAACTGCATAGCAGGAGCCACGTCACGGAATGGCGCCTTCATTTGGGATGTGAAAAAGGGGAAAATGATCACAAGATTTAACGAGGTAGGAACTGATTAAGAATTTGAAATCCTGTTAATTTTTTATTGTTTATAGATTTTGGTCCATCCAGAGATCTAAAAGGCAATGTTAGTTTTCAATTAAAATCACAATTTACCCCCAAATTACAGAAAATGTTAAATTGTCATCTTTTACTCACAGTTGTTCCAAACCTGTTTCTTTCTTGTTGAACACAAAAGAAGATATTTTTAATATAAAAAAGAAAACTCATAAAGGTTTGCAACAACTTAATTAAATGGTTGGTGAACTATTACTTTGTTTATTGCTCGTTTATGTTAGTAAATACATTAACTAATTTGGTAGGTAACACTTACTGCAAAGTTTTTGTGTGTGTGTGTGTTTTAATTACAAAACTGGAATTGTGTTGCAGCATGGGAAAAATGGCATTTTTTGTGTTGCTTGGAGCCATAAAGACTCCAAAAGAATAGCCACGTGCAGTGGAGATGGATTTTGGTGAGTGTTTAAATTGTTATTAATTCATTACAATCCTCTGTGTGTGTTTATTCATTTGTAAAAGTTATATTATCTTCATAGACATTACATTCTTAATTTTTGTGATTTCAGCATAATTCGCACCATTGATGGCAAAGTTTTGCACAAATACAAACACCCAGCAGCAGTTTTTGGCTGTGACTGGAGTCAAAACAACAAGTGGGTGCAATAATGAGGTGTCAGAAATTTTTAATAGTATTACTTTCTCCTGTCACCACAATTGTAATGCAAATGTTGTTTGTTTCACTGAATCTCATGCAGAGATATGATTGCCACTGGCTGTGAGGACAAGAATGTTCGAGTCTATTACTTGGCCACCAGTTCAGACCAGCCACTAAAAGTTTTTACAGGTCACACAGCCAAAGTATTCCATGTGCGCTGGTCACCTCTCAGAGAGGGCATACTGTGCAGCGGCTCTGATGATGGGTAATCTTTCAATTCAAATCTACATATATACATTTAAATGTTTGGGGGCTTTTTTACTTATACATTGTTCATTGTTTTACTTATACAAATCATTTTGTTAAATAATCAAAAGACTAAATATACCACTTTACTTAAGTATTAAGGAGCTTGACCATTTTCATCTTTGATAGTAAGAAATAAGAAATATTTCTTGAGCAGCAAAACAGAATATCAGAATGACACTGAAGAATGCTGGCTGCTGAAATGTTGGCTTTGCCATAAGACATTTTAAATTATATTAAAAATATTAAATATTTGTTAGAAACTGTAATAGTATGCAGCCTTGGTGAGTTTAAATTTCTGGGGAGAACAACAGTTTATAATAAAAGTTCAAAAACATATGCTTACACATGCTCCATGTATTTACTAAGGTAATTACAATTAATTATGCATAATTACATGCAACTAACCCTTAACCTATACCACATTAATACCACATAAATACCATATATATGTAATTAATTACGGTTACTAAGTAGTTAAATGAATTGTCACAGTGTGACAAGGACATTTAAAATAAAGTATAAAGATATAAAGACCTCAAAAAGAATTATTTAAAAAATCTGTAAATAAAAAATCGTTTGGTAAACATATTTTGACAATACTTGAACATTTTATTCTAAAACATCAGCTGCACAGTCTACAATTCAAGTTATTAGAAACATATGCTTTACAACATACACAAAACCACTTCCATGTATTTGATATGACTGTGTCTAAGTTACATTTTTCTTAAGACTTTAATTCACTCATAAATTGTAAAAGCCATTGTAAAATCTTGAGGGAGCACAAAGCGGATCATTTCAGGTTTTGATTTCATCTCTGCATTACTCTAGGGCATTTATAGAGTAGTACTGATGAAAATGGTTGTGTGAAATTGTGTGATGCTACATTCACAACACATGAATTTGTGTGTATGTTGACCAGGACTGTTCGTATCTGGGATTATACCCAAGATGCTTGCATTAACGTGCTGAGTGGTCACACTGCTCCAGTGAGGGGTCTTATGTGGAACACAGAGGTGCCGTATCTTTTGACCTCAGGGAGCTGGGACTACACCATTCGTGTCTGGGACACCAGAGACGGCACCTGTCTAGACACTGTATATGACCATGGAGCTGACGTCTATGGTAGTGTATGAAAGTCATAACTATATAATGTGGATGAATTTCTGTGGAAGAATGACAATTTGAGTTTTCACCTAAATTTAGTAGTACTTCAGTAGTATATATATTTTTCAATAACAACCAGCTCGATTTAGATGATCTCAGATACATCCCACATAACTAAGTAACTGAATGTAAAACGTTTATTTGAATTGAAATATTTAATTACAAATAGCATCTAAAATAAAATGATTGCTAGCAAGGGGAGAATTGAAACTAGGCAAACATTTCAGAAAAAAAGGTTGCATTCATATTTATCACACCACATTTAACAACACAAAGAGAGAGACGTAAGAGGAATTGGTTTCAGATTAAACTGTTTTAGATTCTTTCCTGTTTGTTATAAATGTATCTATAAAAACATGCAAAACAAGTATCCTGGTTAGAAGACTGCAACTATATTACAGTATTATTATTCCTGAAGGCCTCTGATTTCATTTTGAACGTAATCAATAACTATAAGAGACATAAGAGAGTCAGCTGCATTTGTATGAATCAAGAGACAAAGTCCACAATACCACAACATAATAAAATAATGATAAAACCACTACAGATTTGCAAAGTGGAACTTCCACTAAAACTTTCAACACAACTAATCTGATTACACCGTTTGTGCAAATTCAGTTAATAATAACAACATTATTAATGCAAATAACATCAAAACATTTCAAAATCTTAATTTAATCTTCAGAAATGTAGATAATGCTCTAAGTGTCAGTGTTCGTCCGTGTCATCATTTGTTTTTGTCATGTGATTCCTTTTGTCCTCTTCCCGCCACCGTCAATGTTCATTTGTTCCACCTGTGTTCATCCCTTGTGTGTCATTAGTTTAATCATCCCCTCATCTATTTATACCCTTTCGTCTGTGTCCATTGTCGTCCGGTATTTTGATTCATTGGGTTGTGTCGTCCCTGTCCTGTCTACCCGTATCCAGTGTTTGTTATCAGTGAGTGTTTGTTATCAGTAAGTGTTTGTAAAATAAATCCGTTTGTTATTCCATTCTGTGTACCGTCTCCTCATGTCATCGTCAACCTGCCACCAGATGTTACACTAAGAATGTTCATTCGAGTAACTCATTTGTGTTAATGACTGAGACCATTTGAAAACATAATTTTGAAGTGGAGAATAATGTTTATCACTGAAAAAAATGTTAATTGAATTTACTACATTTTTTTTAGTTATAAGTGGTTGCAAACAATTTACATGGGCTGAGTTTAAACAAACATATTACGTTGAACATTGCTCAATTTAATTTGTTTGTTTAAATTCAGCCCATATAAATTGTTTGCAACCACTTAGCTTAAAAAAATTGATGAAATCCAATGAATCATTTTTTTCGGTGTACTTTTTGTACAATTTATTATTGCTACTTGTAAAATTGGTATAAAAAGAAGAACCACTAAACTACTGGTATCAGCAGATATCACTCTGAATAATGGCCTGCAGTATAATTTGTATCAGCTAAAATTGTAGTATCAGTACATGTCTAGTTAAAAGACCTAAATAGATAACAGGGTAACAGTATTTTTTAAGGGATGCTTTATTTCCTATATGCAGAAAATGCATGCAGCAGCAGAAATACTCGTATATCATTGTATGTTATTCCAAGGCAATTATACAGCTTTATGACACCATGTGATATTCCCCAGGTCTGACATGTCACCCCAGCCGTCCATTCACCATGGCTTCCTGCTCCAGAGACTCTACGGTCAGACTTTGGTCACTCACTCCTCTAATCGCTCCCTTAGTAGTCAGCATCCTCACTGACCACAGCTGGGACGACATCATTGGCAACACAGGTTAAAACACATGACCGTATTAAATTCAATCTGAGTAATCTGTTTTTGCAAAGGCATTAAACCATTTTTATTTTTACAAATCTAGATCGTGCTATGGTTCCCGGGGCTCCTCCTCTCCTGTGTGGAAAAGTTTCCCGAGATATCAAACAGGAGCTGGATAAACTCTCAAGTGACGTACGCATGAAGAAGCTGCGGTGGTTCTCCGAGTGTTTCTCCGTGAGTCAATCTCAACACAGAACTCTCACTGGACTTTATGTAGACGTTCTAAATAAAGGGTTATTTGCTTTCTCTGTGCAGCCACCGGGAGGGAGTCATAACCTGTGGGATCTGGTTGCTGTAATCAACGGACAGGATGATAGTCTTCTTCCGCAGAACTATGGGCAGGGCATTATGCATATGAAACACTTGGTCCGCTTTAAAACTGTGAGTGCCACAATTGAGACGTAAAATGAAGCTTTCTGGTGCATATTGTGTTTTTAGTACTTCTACTGTAGTTTACTCTATCTTTCTTGTAGTCTGAAGCACAAGAGCTGACAATTGTAAAGATGTCAAAGTTTGGGGGAGGTATTGGAGCACCGAGTAAAGAGGAAAGGCTCAAGAATGCAGCTGAAATCCATATCAGACTGGGTCAAATCCAGAGATACTGTGAGCTTATGGTGGAACTGGGAGAGGTAAAATCTAAAAAATACTGATGCTTTTTTTTTTTTTTCTGTGAAAATTTCTATAAGAACTGTAATGTAGTGAAATGTTGAACGTGTTTAAAATAAGTTATTTCTGTTAAAGGGGAGCTATTATGCAAAATTCATTTTTATAAGGGGTTTAAACACAGTTTAAACAACAGTATGTGAATATAGCCAGCATCTAATGGTAAAAATTAACTAATGCTATTTTTTGTAATCACACTTTATAAAAACAGTCTGCAGAAATACTCTGATTGACATTCTCCATTTGTACATGTCATGAGGGGGAAAGCCCCGCCCATTAGTGATGACCTCTCTCTCTTTTAGCATAGACAGCTCTGAGTGAGAAGCAGCCATTAGAGTTTACCTGCCAAAGATAATGTCAGAGACTAAGAGGCATTATAAATATCCAGTTTTAAGATATACAAATGAACACCGTAGTCTGCATAGACTGCCTTCTTCTGAGACACTTTTTCTGACATATTCAGTTTTTCACAGAGATAACATTATGATTAAGTCATTTGCAGAAGTCAATAGAGTTGGTAATCATCAGGAAACTTCCAGTCTGCCCTAACAATTTCAGTTCAGATTTCAGTTTAATAAAAATTCTTGTAACACCAGCACTTTGCCTACAAAATGCACTAGAACTCTTTTGATAAACAAAACTTCTTTTTAATAACACTGTTATACAAACAAACACACATACACACACACACACACACACACACACACACACACACACACACACACATTAGAAAAGGAAGTATGTCACATTTCAGATGTCAATTTTTGATGTTTATGATGTTTTGTTTTTTGTTTAGTGGGAGAAGGCTCTTTCTGTGGCCCCTGGTGTTTCCATGAAATACTGGAAAAAGCTCATGCAAAGGTTTCTCCTCTACAGTACTCCTCTGCATTCTTTAATTGTTAAGATGTTGTAAGCCAATCATCATTCATTAATCATTCACCAATGATGCAGGAGAGCAGACCAGCTCATGCAAGAGGGCAATGATGATGTCATTCCGTTCTGCATCGCCACCGGTGAGGTAAAGAAGCTGGTAAATTTCTTCACCTCCAGAGGTCAGCTGAAGGAAGCTGTGCTGGTGGCTCAGGTAAAGGCCACTGATATCTTGTTTTTAAATTCACATTTAAGAGTTATGAGCCTTTGTGCTGAGTGTCATATGATATACAAGGCAATTCTGACTGTGCTTTGTTTCTTTAGGGTGCCTGTGAAGGGAATATTCATGGCCCTCAGGTCACATCAATAAACCATGCAGCAAACTCAGACAATGACAACATAGAAAAGTACTGTGGGTAGGTTACACTTAGCTTAAATCATTGTCTAGTGTGTAACCTCTCATTTTCTTACCCACTCTCCCCTCCTCCTTTGTTCAGGATGTTGCACAGGGTGTGTAAAGAGCTGGCAGAGTGGTATTTTCAAGATGGCCGTGCTGTGCTGGCAGGTTGCTGTCATTTAGCTGTAGACAACACAGAAGTAAGGTCACACCTATAGTAACATTTGAAATCAGCCTTTGATTATATCATATCATTTTTTGGACAGTTTAAGAAAATGATGATAATTTTATACAATAAATTATCTATATATATTGCAATGATGTCATGATGTCAGCTATGTTTTCATGATGTCAGCAGTGGTTTGTTCTGTAGGCCATTGAAAAAAAGTCTTTTTGGGGGGCTAATAATATTGACCTTGGTCCAGAAGAAAAATATAATAGGAAATTGTAAAAAATGTCCTTGCTCTGTTAAACATCACTTGGGAATTATTTGAAAATTCATAAAAAAATTCACTGTTTGTCTTTAACTATATAT
>CAIGQW010054073.1:6389618-6413276 GCA_903798125.1 Danio choprae | reverse complement strand
TGATTGATTGATTGATTGATTGATTGATTGATTGATTGATTGATTGAAAAAAAATACTCTCTCTAACGTTCTCTAAAATACATTTGTTTGCTTAAAAAATCTGTAAAAAATATTAAATACAATTTCTACTTTATTATATTCTGAAATATAATTTAGTCCTGTGATGACAAAAAAAAAGTTTTTACTTTTATAAGTTAAAACTTGTGATTTAAATGCATTTAATGCACCCTTTCTGAATAAATAAAATAATTAATTATGTATTAATAATGATATTAATAGAATCATACTGATCCCTAACTTTAACAGTAGTGTATGTAGATGGCTTGGAATGTACTGTTAAATCATGTAGACTATTTGTACAATATGCTGTGATTTTTGACAACCTCTATTTACTTTGTGGCTAAACTCACTTTTTGTGTTCCCCAGAACAAATGACATGTTTTGTTTTGTTTTGTTTTTTCACTTTATCCCAGTACCAAACTCATGCTGCATTGGGTTTTCTTCTTCCCAGGGATCTTGCAGCCAGATTACTCCAGATGATCCCTGATAATGAGATCTTGTTAGCCAAACTCTGTGCCTTTTACCCTGGCAGCTCAGCCGAAATCAACGACCTGCACGAAAAGGTACATCAATGATATGTGATTCACATTACTTTCAAATCAATTTGTATGTTCTTTAGTTCCAGTTAATTCAAAGAAAGAGTATAATGACTTTTTATTTCAGTGTGGTCTACCAAGTTTAGAGGAATGTAAAGAGCTTGCTGAAAGTGCACAATCTGAGGGAGAAATCTTCCAGGCAGTAAAGTATTACCTCCTAAGCCTAGAACCAGAGAAAGCTCTTCCCATAGGCATCACGTATGTCAAAGGTTAGTGTCTCAGAAAAATGTATGCATGTGTAACTTATTAGACTTAATTGAGTTTTTAGAGCATTCAATGTTTGCTGAAATTACAGATCAACTTGCAGTTGTTAAACTGTCTCCTAAAACTGCAATACTGAAGTAACTAAAAAGTTGTGTAAAGATTTTTGTCACTGCTTTCTCAGTGTATTTTGTTTTTACAATGTAGACATTCAACTTAAAGACTGTAAAACACTGAAAATACATGACAAAAAAATATTGTTGTTTTGTTTCTAGTCCAAATATTTTAAAATTCTTAAATCAAGAAACATTTTTAAGGCAAGAGGGTGTTGTTAAATAGTTTTAGTACAACTTTGATAAAAGGTTTTGATCCACTTCGAATGTTGACCATTTAAATACCAGTCAAATTGAAAAACCCATGCAGAGGGTCAGCAGGGGTATTAAAAACATATGTATGACAAGGTTGAGCATTAATATCAATGCGGAACAATGAAAACAGGGCTTATGCCGCAGTCACACTAGACTTTTAGCAGAAATTCTGCTAAAAAAAAGTAGAGTTTACGAAATTCTGTTGTACAGTGCTGCGATAAGGGGCGGGATTAAACAAGATGATTAGACGTTTAAAAAAAGCGAGCGATTGATCCATATTTGACATTTCTGTACACTGAGGTCATGTTTTGATCTTCGATTGGTTTCACGCAGTCACGTGATGCGATTTCGCAGGTCAAAGTTTACCAAGCTTGAACTTTGCAAGGCAGTGACTGTGAAGCTTGTCGCACGAGCTTGTGTTTCCAGTCTTTTGCAAACGCTTGCATATGAATGGAAGTCTATGGGACAAAAATGCAGTTTGACCACGGTTTAAATGTGCAAGCTATTAAAGAAACCAGGAACAGGTGAACAACTAATCAGAAACCATGGCAATGGATGAACTCACACAAAGACAAAGGAGATGTTTTCAACACCACAGCATTTTTAGAGCATGATCATGACAGTTTCTTAAAGAAAAGCAGCTAACAATTGATTACTGACTCTCTGTTCCCTCATAGAGCAGCTGAGCTCTCCTGACTGGGTGGTGGAGTCAGTTTGCCACATCTTAGACCTGTTGAGCTACATCAGAACAGACCGACTTATTCTCCCAAAGTGTAGTGAGTAAGTCAGTGATCGGCCCTCAAAAACACCTACCAGTAATATCATTTACAGTAGCATGGAGAGTGTGGTAATTTTACTATCTCTATCTCGCTTTGTCTATCTTTTACTAGAGAACGCAATGAGCTGCTTATTCTCTGCGGGTATATTGGTGCACTGTTAGCCATTGGGAGACAGTATTCGAGTATAGTGCCAGCACTGTATGAATACACAAGGTACGTTAACTGTGGGATTTATATAAAGTAAAAACTACTATTGATCATAATTAATGTCTTTCTTTCTCTATATCTCCATCCCTCAGTCAGCTGCTGAAGAGGAGAGAAGTAGCTGTGCCTTTGCAGATAGAGCAGTTGTCTGTAGAGTTGGAGGCCTGGAGAGCCTGCACACAATCCCTCAAGTATGTATCACAATACTGTACATGGTCCCACTTTATTTGAAGTCTTTTTAATTATCAGGTACTTACATAAAAAAAATAAGAAAAGTGTCTTTATTGTGCTCATATTGTATTGCACAACACTTATGGTGCTATTGAGGTGGGATATGGGTAAGTTTAGGGACAGGTTGGGTGGTATGGGTAAGTTTAAAGAAACACTGCACATTTTTTTTCTTTTTCTTTTTTTTTTTGTAAAGTCATTTTACTCCTTATAAAGTCATTTTACTCCTTAAACTTTAAGTTTAAACTTATTTTTTTTTTTATCATTTAGCTGATTCCGGGAGCACATTTAGCTTAGCTTAGCATAAATCACTGAATCAAACCATTACCAATCAGACAATTAGACTATTAGCATCTTAAAAACAAAAAATCACCAACATTTTTCGATAATTGTCTGATTTAAAACTTGACTCTTCTGTAGTTACACTGTGTACTAAGACGGATGGTCAAATTTAAAAAGTTGCTATTTTTTTGGCCGATATTGAACTTTACTTTCATTATGGCATAATTATCAAGGAACTTTACTGCCATACCATGGCTGCAGAGGCACAATGATATTATGTAGTGCCAGAAAATAGTCTTTAGCTAGCTAACATGACCTCTTGCATGCACAGGAACATGTTCTGGTCACAGTAAATAATATAATTGCATCTGCTCCTACATCAAGTTCCTTGATTATTATACCGGACTGATAGTACTGTATAGTTCCTATCCATATCAGCCTAGAAAATAAGAACTTTTCATTTTAGTATGAAATGGTGCACAATGTGTTCCAATGTGTTCTTAGTACACAATAAATATTTGAATTTGTTGTTTGCTTTCATTGTTTTCATTCTCTTTACACATACAGAGTGGCAGATGACAGTTTGTACACTCCACCATCTGAGGCCCAGAAAACAGAGTACAGCCAACTATTGAGTCGAATAAGAGAGGAGCCCATTAAGGGTATTGAGGGTCCAGACTATGTGACTGGCTCCAACTTACCCAGTCATTCTGATGTGCAGATTTCCTGCTTCACTGGCCTCAGGATACAGGTAGTTTTCTTGTGAGCAGTCTTGTATTTTAGTACCTCAAATGTCACTGAATTTATATCTGCCTTTTTGTTTTGCCTGGCAGGGTCCAGCATTCTTCCTGGAAGACGGCAAATCAGCTATTTCACTCAACGATGCCTTGATGTGGGCAAAAGTGAACCCTTTCTCTCCATTGGGGACGGGCGTACGCCTCAACCCCTTCTGAGCACAAATACAACAAATGTGAGCAGTATTTTGGTGGCTTTGGCTCTGGAAAATCACCATCTTGAAAGAAGATATCATTCCTGTTTTCTCCCAGAAATCTTGATGTACATCATAAAACAGCAGAATGTTAAATTGTGTTCAAATCCACTTTTGTTGAGGCTTTGCCACCATTCCATGCCGTGCTTATTACATTCAGGATTGCAGTTTTTATGCAAAGAAATACAGCAAAACAAAAGTGCTGCTAGCGAATACACACAAATCCACAGGAAGGACCAACAGCATAATTGCAGGTGGGTTACGTCTTTTATACAATGGTTCTGTTAACATGAGGAAAATGTATTAAAATAATTTCTTTCTAAAATAAAACAGCAAAGCAACAAGCATTGGGCAAATACCAAGCTAGTTTTCTCAAAATGCAGATATAATTAGAACACCAGAACTATTGTATAAAGAGATTTTTATGCTGGAGACAGTGATGAAGATACATAAGAAGCAGAATATTTAATGCCTTTCTTCCTCATCCTACAACATAAGCAGGTTCAGGTATTCAGGTTTAGATGTTCAGTCTATAGCTTAAAGATTGTAATTTAGTTTGATGAGTTTGATCATTTGCATCATGAATTTGGAATGTTTTACAAGTAGGTCTAACTTATTTCAAGATGAGTACAGGGTATTCATCTGTACATTTGTCTTTGTTTGTTTGCGTATTTGATTTCATGAACAAAGACAAGCTAGTTTTCTGTCTGAAATTAACAGTCTTGTCTGATATATGTGGACTAATATAAAACTTATTTCAGTAGAACCAAATATTAGAACTGAGGGTTTGAAGCCTCACGTTGTAACAATCAATATTTCATGATAGTTCATTTCATTTAGGAACGTTTATGAACGGTTAAACAGAGCAGCTATGGGGCCAGAGATGTAATATTTATGTCCATAAATTATTGCAATGCTATTTATAATGTTTCCATCTTGCTGTTCAATTTAAAATATGTCTATACATGTCTGTTTAGGCAATACGTTCGAGAAATTGCACATATGGAGTGAGAAAACAAGACATTTCTGTTGATACGTAGCTACATGTTATGTATTTCTGAAACTGTTGAATAGACAAAAAGCGTGATTTGTATCGTAAAAAACATCAGTTGCAATTGTTGTCACACATAACTCGGTACATGAAGTGGCTTCGAGGAATTATTTAATGAAATATTTAGGTTTTATTTTAGAAGAGCCAGATACAGAACCTATTTTCATCGAATTGCACTGTGAAATGTATTTATTTGTATATAGTTTTGTTCTAGAATCGGTGTTTAAATTAGAGCTCAAGTGAATGTACATATTACTTAATATCACTGTTCATGCAACAGAGGACAGTCTTAAATCAGACTGAACCAGGACCTGTCTAAATTCTGCATGCTACAAGTGTCTTGTCTGTTTATTTTGACTGAGGATATCATAAATGTTCAAGGAGAGAGTTATATATATGAACCGGCAGGAACTGTATCATTTACAATCACCTTTTTTTGTGACTATGATTTGATAATTGCTATTAAAAAGCTCAAGTGTATTTCCAAGTTATTTTTTCTTATAAGTGCGGCACTGCATTAAATATTATTCATATAATTGATTCACGAATCAAACTGTTTGAATCAAAAAATAAGTCTTGAGACATATAAGCTGACGTGTTTGTTAAATACATTTACATTATGAACTGCTATGACAGAGAAGGAAGACTAATCAGACCATCGAATTATGCATATCTTTATTTGTGTTTAAGTTTATCATGCTTTGTTTGGCAACAAAAGGTTTAGCAAAAGTACTACATTAGATTGAATTGTCCCCTTTTAAAACAGTTCAGATTGCAGCTTTTGAAAATGTGGAAAAACTGAAAGCGTTAGTTTGGTAAAAAAAAATAGAAAATTCACGATATTTTCTTTCACTTCAGTAATTTCTGACATGATAAATCTGCATCACATTAGGCATGCGGTTTATATTGATATAAACATAAGGACGTGCATGTCACAAGTGACTAATTTACAATCATTTTTGTAAAAGTATATTTTATTACAAAATATAACTGATGCTCATTAGTTGCGCAAAAATGTATTAGATTATTTTAATGAATGAATTGCTGCCGTGATGGTGTTGTCTGTGCATTGGTGGTCACGAACAAGACCAGGTGATCTTTGTGTATATTAATGCAATATGAAAAAAATAAAAGGGTGGATGGGGCTTTTTGGGGGAGGTAGAGAGTCTATCTGTATTGGAGGAAACTCTTGAGCAGAGTAGGCAGTTTGAGGTGAGGAATCAAGTGCAGTCTGGATCGGCCCATGTAGTTTCGGATACTCAGTCTACACAGCTGACATAGAGACTGTGGCGTGGCTATAAAAAAAACAGTGAAGTTAACAACATTTAGTTTTATTACAAAAACTAAAGAAGTTTAAATTATATAACTTCACAAGCCCATGTTCTAATCCCATCATGTTTTTAACTATTTATCTCAGTAATGTTTTTCATTTCAAAACAGTTTTTTCTTCAATGATGAAACTAAGCCTTAAATGTTCAATGAATTTGTTATTGGAGAAGTTCGTTTTAGTAGGTATTAATGTTTTAGAAGTTTTAGTGGAAGTATATTTTTAGGAGAAGTTAATTTTAGTATTTTTACAGTAACAACATACAAAAGATGCAACTTTGACTGACTGAAATGAAAATACATTTTTTGCAAGACAATCTTTTACACAAAGCTAAAATACTCAAACTTTTGTTGAAGTTGCATTCAGAATTCACATAGATGTCAGTTTCTACTTAAGGATTGAACAGGCATGATCCTTCTGAACCACATTAGAAAAAAGTAGTGCGAGACTGATGACGGCAGCCAGAGGAGAGAACGTCAAATTTACTCTCAGCCCCATAGACTGCATTAGAAACACCTTGCATAAGCGGTAATTCATTTTTTGTAATTTGACGCAAAGATTATATGATACATACATAAATACATATAAATGTCCATATGATTTTTTTAAATCAAAATATTAAAAACTTTTAAGGATTTAAGATTATGATGACCGTTAAACGCGTCATCGTCTTAGACCCTAGTCTGATATAGGAGCTATTTTAGTTACCCCAAAAGAAAATCATAAAGCTAAAATAATTCCCAGCTCCCGTGGTGTGTAACCCCCCAAAAGTAATTTATTCTTCAGTCTGGAAGTCTCTTTGGTTGCCAAAAATAACAAAATAATAAGTAGAAAAATAACAAAAAGCTCTGACAGGGCATCCTTACCTTCATAAAGAAGTAGTACAGCCTCTGCTGTACTGCTGGGTGGGGCTGTTTCCACTGGCTTTTGTAACTCTAGGTTGCGAGCATTAATGTTAGCGCCAAACTCCAGTAGCACTTTGATGATTTCTGGACAGTCTTTTTGTGCTGCAGCGTGAAGGGGAGTATCCAGGAAACGTCCCTTCTGCACATTGGCTCCTAAGAAAAACAGATCTCTTGTGATCAACAAGAGCCAGGTAAAATCTTCAAGACCAGATCAAAAGGTGAGATGCCCTCGCATAGACAGTACACACCAAAATATAAATTTTTTTGCATATTTTGCATAGTAAAAGTGTGCACAGAGCCACTCAGAGTCTTATGCTGCCTTCACGTTATTGTACATTTCTTTACTGTTACTTTACTGTTATTGTACTTTTCTTTACGTGCTGCCTTCACGTTATTGTACATTTCTTTACATACTTTATATTTCTGAAGTCAAAATTATGTGTTTGTAGCATGTTGTATTTTGAAAATCACTGACATGCACTAGCAGTACAACACCAAAGCATGATGTTTACAGTCATAATCGCATCTAAGCCAAAAAAGAAAAGCTGAGGTTGACTGCAGATACTGACAAAAATGCATAGTGGCTTGTCTGTTGTCAATCATACATCTTATATTGTATACTTACACTAAGCTATCTAGATTGGAAACATGTCAGTTAAATACATGTTTTTTGCTGTGTATAAAACACAATGTGCACCAAGTGGATATTTATAACCACATATATTAAAGGTTTAACAAACAACAAGGTCACTACAGTTCAACAACAACTCACTGCAATCGGCTTCCTCACCACATTTGTTTAAAGATAATGATAGGGCCGAATTTGAAGCTTCCTAGTTGCAAATATGACTTTTGGATGTGTTTATACTTTCGATTAAAACCAACTCATGTGTGATATCTCTGTTAGTTTCAATTCGCTCGAATAAATATGAATTCTGAATCCAAACACCATTGTGCACCACATAAGTAAACCATAACTACTGTCAAAGCATAGTTTTCTTTCTGACTGTGCTGCAAGTATGGTTATATTTTAGAAGCCACCCAAATTCTGATAAGGAAACCTCTACTTATGACAATTCCAGTTACATGTGAAGGTAGCATTAATCTATTCACCTCCATCCAGAAGTTTCTGTGCACAATGGAGCTGCTGGGAAGCACAGGCGATGTAGAGAGGTGTTCCTAGATGAGGGATGTCGAAATCTACATCTGCTCCCCATGAGATGAGAGACTCTATACATGTTGCCCTGCCTGAGAAAACAAACACATCTGTTTATCATTTACCCTACTTTAAAGTTGTAGTCACATACTTTTGTGACATTTGTAAAGCAAAAAGCTTTCACTCAGATTAGCGTGATAAATTAGTTACCTTTACTTGATGCCTCATGAATCGGCGAAGGTTGGCAAACTTCTCCCTGTGGTTTTGCTCCATGTTCCAACAGTACTTCTGTGCAGGTGACACTTCCTGCTGAGCAGGCATTAAACAGCGGTGTCACACCATCAATGGTCGTGGAATTTACCTGACACACAAAAAACATGCTAACAGCAGTTCACAGAAACAGAGGGGTCTGGATGCAGATCTGGTGCAGTTGCAATCTGAGCTGCATGCAATGCTTTTAATGCACACACCTAACCTCACCCTTAACCCTACCCCTCACAGTGACGTCACTAGCTCCATTGAGTGCATTGTGTCTGACATTGCGTGTGTGTGTGTGTGTGTGTGTGTGTGTGTGTGTGTGTGTGTGTGTGTGTGTGTGTGTGTGTGTGTGTGTGTGTGTGTGTGTGTGTGTGTGTGTGTGTGTGTGTGTGTGTGGTATAAATAGAAAGAGTACAGAAGTAGCTTTACTTGACAAACAAATATATATTTATATATACACAGTCAAGCCCAAAATTATTTATACCCCTGTTAAATTCTGACAATCCAACCATCAAGGTTTTTGAGGAAATGACACTGGCTTCTCCCAAGAGGAAATAAGTTGATGTACAAGAGGCATCATTGTGGAAATAAATATTTCTCTCCTTTTATTTTTATTTGAACAAAAATTGTCACGTCCAAATTTATTCATACCCTTCTCAATAATAAATAGAAAAGCCTTTACTGGCTATTACAGCAATCAGACACTTCGTATAATTGCTGATCGGCTTTTTGCATGCCCCACTGGTATTTTTGCCCATTCATCTTTAGAGATTAGCAATCGCCATCACCCTGATCTTTAGCTCCCTTCACAGATTCTCAATTGGATTTAAGTCAGGACTCTGGCTAGGCCACTGCAAAACATTAATGCTTTTGTCTGCTAACCATTTGTTCACCACTTTTGCTGTGTGTTTTGGGTTGTTGTCGTGCTGAAATATCCACTGGTGCCCAAGGCCAAGTTTCTCTGCAGACTGCCTGATGTCGTAGAGAATTTTGATGTATTGCTTCTTTTTCTCTGGCCCATCGGCTGAAAAACACTTGAAAAAAACTCAATTTTGGGCTTGACTGTATACATAACAGTAGGATAAGTTATATATCTATATAATGCTTAATTTATTTTGTATTTAGAATACTTATAATTTTATTTATTTTTTTGTTGTTGTTTCAATACTTCTCATTTAATTTACAATAATTACTTAGCTGTTTTGCAATTGTTCCAAATCACCTTTAATGTGCTGATTAACAACTGTAACTCACATTGGCACCAGCCTCTATGAGTGCCCTGGCACAGGCTACATGATCTCCCAGACAAGCTTCATGTAGTGGAGTCACATGATCAATGGTGACAATATTTGCACTGTAACCCTGGTAATATAAAGAAAAAAGTTTACAGAACATACAGTATTGTCTTTTCTAATTTTTTATTTTAACATACTATTTTTACTATTTTTGTCCCGTGTGTGTGTGTATATGTGTATCTATATTTGTAAACCTGTGAGAGAAGAGTCTTAAGTGCCAGAAGTCGACCCTGACATGCAGCTTCATGGAGTGGAGAGCGATCCGCCCAAGATCCTGTGAGACAGAAATAATACATATTCATTATTCTATCCCAGAAAGCCCAATAACCCTCAAAAAATGCTGAATGTATATCAAAAGTTACATTTTCATAACTTACAGCAATCAGCCCTTTCTGCATTTAAAAGCTAACAAATAGCACTACCATGTAATTCAAGAGCTTTAAATACACCCACTCAACCACAATCAGTCTGGATATAATTTCCAGTAGACTAAAGTGAGAGTGGTGCGAGTACAGGTGATTTTGACACTGCCCATTGACAGCTGTTGAGAAAAGAGCCTTTGAGTGGAAGTGCTGAAAATTGTAAAGCATTTTCAAATATCCACGAGAGTATATCGGCTCCCTTTATACAACAAAGGTCGATTCATTTCAACTGCTGGACAATTTAAACAGATTCCCCTGTGTTGCTGCAATACAAAAAGAAGTTACTACCTATAATAAACAATCAAATTTGGACTGTAATTGTCTCCATATATAGGAATGAAAGCATTAACAGCTATTTAGTTTTATATACAGACTGGAAAACTAGATTTTAAAAAAATTCTCTCTCATCTCAATGCAATGTAATTCAAGTTGACGTGTATTTATATTTTTTACCATTTTGCATGATTTATAGTTGCACATTATTTATTTATTTAATTATTTATTTATTTACACGTGTATAGACAATAGAAATTGTCTGAACAACCTGATCTGGTTATTTGGGGGCATTCTGCTCTGCCAGGGACTCATCCCCATACTCATAAACAGGTTTTAAAAGTGGACATGACTGCAGCTAAAAAGGTTACACTTTTTAAATAGAAACCCTCAATCCCCTAGCTTAAAACAGATGGTTAAATTAGATTGGTTATATTATTCAGATGGATTGAGTATGTTTTAGTGAATCACATATTGAGTCATTCAGCAGAAGTTAAAGTTAGTACATCTTGTTAACTCCAATATACAGTTATCTTATTATTTTAATGTATATTTTTAGCTGTGTATATACAGTAAATGACCCCCCTCCCCCAATCACATACAAATACATTAAATTAAAACAAAGATAAAATAATTTTTATTTTATTTATATCATATTTTATATAATAATTTAATGTTACTGCTTTTTGGTAAATTATTGGTAAGTAAAATAACTGTAGTGCATATAATTCATATTTTCCCACTATAAATAGGAATGCTACTACTACTACTACAACTAATAATAATAATAATAATAATAATAATAACAAATATTGTTTGTTTGTTATTTGTCATTTTAAGTTAAGATCTTTTTTTAAAATACATATTTTTATTACATCAAAAGCATTCTCTTGTTTAACATAAGCTATTTTGAATTCAATTTCAATTCAGATGTATTTATAAAGCACTTCTCAAAACAAAAAATAACAATCACAATACAGCTGTATCCCCTAAGTGATATCTTACATGCTCCACTGACCCATTTAATTAAATAACTGTATTAAACAATTCAATACCCACAAAATCAACAACACAACTACCAACAACACTGCCTTCAAACAAGTTCGATTTAGAACCAAAATCACAGAGCCATGTACAATGTACAGAGCAGTTGTGTGGGTATTTTCATTACTACCAGCACAACTATAGATATGTATTTACTTAGAAAGCATTGAAGAGGCCTATATTTAGCATAAGCTCAATTTAGCCATGACGACTGTCTTCTGCCATCCCTGTCACAGATCTAGAGGTTCCTTTACGTACCCAAATCTCCATCGCCCCATGGCACATCTAGCCATTCATACACATACGCCATATCCTGTAAACGAAAGCACGGCTGTCATCTTGGGGCACACAAAAAAAAACAGCCGTCTTCTCTTTTTAGCTCAGCTGAGTGAGGAAGATGTTTTACCACAACTGAGAATCCAGACGGACATGTGGAGCTTTAGGTCACAGCTGCACTTTAGTCAGTTACAATGATACTAGACTACTAGAGGCTTTATTTTATGATCTGATTTGTGTTCTCTGGAGAATAAATTATGTACAAATAAATGGTTTACAAATACTTCAATATATAGTGACAATGTATATCAGAGCTGCACTTTCGCTGATCAATGTTTGTTGCCTAATGGGAATTTCTCCCTGTGAATGCGGGTTGTTTAACAGCAAGTAGGCTTTATAGAGAGACTCTGAGAGATTCATGAATATTTCAGATCCTGTGTTCATGTGGCTACAGCTGGGCTCCAAGGACACTAGGGCCACTTGTAACTTTCCTGCTTTTTTAGGCTCACAGAGACAGAAAGCCTTTTTAACCATTCATGGTGCGTTGCAATGTTATAAAAGAAACTTTTTTTTTAAATAAATAAACATTAAAGCCATATTTAGTAATGCAGGATTCCAAACTCATATTAGCTTACACTGTTTACTATGCTGTTAACTCATGTTAAGAGGGTTCAGATGTCACTAACTAGAAATGACTAAACTTAGCTACATGCAGTAATAAAATCACAAACATTTTACAGACAGTTTAACCCCTATCAACTACTAGCCCAACTACTAGCTTAAATTGAACATGGCTTTATTACAGATAAAACACAGCTTTTGTAGTTAAACCAGAGATAACCACAAATTAACCCGGATTTTGCAATACTAATTATGTTTTAACCACTGTATTTAAACTGAGGTTACTATATATGCTATTATTTAATTCTTTTTACTTAATAAATGATTACTTATACATGTTCCTAAAACATATATGCATTTATATAGAAGAACGTTCTTATGTGCAAGCAAAAACATTAATACAATGACAAAAAAAATTCCTTTTTTTTGCTTGTAAATGACAATTTTATAAATTTATAATTTTGTAGCATTGTTAACTAGATTATTGCTTGCTTACTGTGCTGCATGTAGTCTGCAAATACGGAAGCTAATACTGAAGCTAGCCAGCTTTAGTTGTGGGAAATGTGAGAAAGATTAACCAAGCTTTGGAACAAAATGTTCCACCACTGGAAATGATAATGATGTGCTTAAGGTTTTTGTATCTTTGTTGTATAATAATTTTGTAAAACCTTTAGCACATTAAACCTTTAACATGATTACTCACAAAATCATAGCAAATTAATATAATTTAGTTGCATTGAGAATGTTGTTTGTAGGTGTGAATAAGGCATTTATTATCTATTATTTTCTACTGTGTTTTCTTATTTTATTAATTTAAATGCATTCAATAACATACATCAAAATCATTTTAATGATAATTAATTACACATTAACAAGAATGAAAAAATAATAATACAATTTCCTATATGATATATTATATTATTATAATAAATTAATAAATATATTATTAATATTATTATTATTATCTACATTACCATTTAGATATAACTGTCCGCCAATATAAATGCACTGCTGCAAGATTATAGCAGCCGGGAACAATTTGTATAAAGGCACATTTATTTACACGTGTCGATAACTCACCTTGACTAATCAAAACACCCCAGCGCGATTTCTTTTTCGCCGAAAACTCGTCGACGTCCTCTCGCTTTCTTTTTCTGGCAGTATTATCAGAGTGCTCGGGCTCTCTGCACGGAACTTCAGGCATGTTTGCATCAGCACTGTCCTCCTCTATACACGGGCTACCAGCGAGTATGACCAGCGCCTTTCTCTGATTGGCTGCTCAGCTTGTTGTTGTTTTACTAGAGCCGTGTGACTACTGCAAGATTTACCATATGAATATTTATTAGGTCACGCTGACGCTTGGTATCCTTTCTGCAGCGTGCAGTCGCCTAAGGTCATTAATATTCATAAGCGGAAACTTTTCCACGCCTACTGGATTCGCGTCACATTACGTAATACATATTAATGAAGTAAATCTTAGTAGCATGTCAGTTGCCTGTTTATTGCTATTTATATCTCAGGTTACGATTAGAACGGTGCCATTATTATGCCGAAGCAAGTTGCTAGAAATAGCTTACGCGTGGATTTTTTCCTACACATTTATAACATAAAAAAGGTTTTAAAGGTCGTGGTTATTTATTTATTTATTGTTTGTTTGTTATTTTATTAACGCACACTCACTGTATTCCTGTTTCATAATTTTCAGCACTCATCCTGTGTCATGCAATCAAAACATTTAATTTTAGATGATGTAATTTTTGTTACTTGCATGTTATTCAGGTCCATATTCTACATAACACCAAAATAGAGGAATAAAGTAGCCAAAAATCTACAAAAAAATCATTTGAATCATACAAGAAATAAGCTTTCTCAAAAACAACATCATTTAAATGACTACAGTCAAATTATTAATGGATAATTGTGAGCAATAATTATTATATATTGTAATGCACCAGTCATTTTTTGTTGTGACACTAAAAAAATATTTTAAAAGGTTATATGTATCATAATTGTATCTAGAGTCTACTGAGCCATAAAAAAGATTATAATTTTCCCTATTAGATAACAACAACCTAATTTTAGGTTATAAACTGGGCCATGCAACATACACTCTCTCTTTTACTCCCTGCAAAACAAGTAAAAGATTTACCAGTGCAATTTATATACAGACATAACAGACTCCAAAATAAACTATTTATGTGTGCCTACTTACTGTGCCCTTGGCCAAAATCATAGAACTCAGCTGCGATCCGTGCCGCTTCCTTACGGTTTCCTTTAACCACGTAGAAGTGAGTCAGTATGTTCAAGCTAATCTTGACGAAAAGTTTGAAGCAAAAAAGGACAAAAATTGATAAGTAGACGTTGGTATTTGAGCCGAAAGGCCGCTCCTCTAAAATCTCAGTCATTGCTGCTGCTCAGTGACTGTGAATGTTTTGGAATGGGATCCAGGGATGTGTTGATGGGGATCATATGCCAGGCCAGCCCAGTTATTCCCCAAAGCAGCTGAGCCCAGAGTAGGGATGAGATAAGGCAGCTGTACTTTTAGCCAGTGGAAAATGGGCCACTTGACTGAGGCATAACAATAGGTGTTGTCATTCGCTGAGGTGTTTGTGAAAGCTTTGCATTCCAACGCACAGTTTGCATTTTCAATATATTGTCGATACTATAATATATAAAGCAACAGAAGAGTTACTAAAGTATTTGGTTGGTTATCAACAGATGTAGATTTAGACAGTAGATAGTTTGCTTGCAAGTTATTTTTGTGGAAATCACTTTTCTGAGCCAATAGACTTATTGTTATTTGTTCTTATAATCATATTAGCACAACATTACATTATATACATTATAATATTATATGTAATGCAACATTATAATAAAAAAGGCAGCTCATAAAGATGAGAGAACAAGATTCAAGCATTTGTGGAAAAATAACTTTTAAACTTTAGCTTTTTTCAGTTTCAGTCACACCACATTGAAATAATGAACAGTTTCATACTTTGTAGAATTAAAATTTATATGGTTACTATTAACTAGTAAAACTACACATGAATATTGAACAATGTTAGTTTTAAGTGGTGTATTGGTGTATGCTGATCATCTGATCAACATTCAGCTCTCTTAGTGTTAATTTAGAGAGTAAATGTGCATTTTTGTTTGAGTAACTCTTTAAAAAGTTAGATAAATAAATTTAAAGCTCTATTTGCTGATTGATTGATATTTATGAGGGAGAAAGGGTTGCTAGGGAAGTCTGAAAAGTAAAATCTTTTAAAAAGTTTTTTCCTCCGACCTTTATTAAAACTTTAAACAACAAAACAGGATTTTCATCTTCCATTGATAAACACACACTATCAACACATATAAACACCATATCCAAGCAGCATGTACTAAACAAAATAGTAAAAAATAATAATAGGCTATAAGTAAAATAAGTAAAATATTAAATAATATTATAACACATATATAATCTATATAAGCTGACAAAAGTGTAGAGAGTAAAACGTTTTGTTTTGTTTTTTAATATTTTATGGATTGAAATAAAATTCTGAAGTCGTTTTTAAATGGTGTGAAACAAGGAGAAACTTCATTCATTCATTCATTTTCTTTTCGGCTTAGTCCCTTTAATAATCTGGGGTCGCCACAGCGGAATGAACCGCCAACTTATCCAGCATATGTTTTACACAGCGGATGCCTTTCCAGCTGCAACCCATCACTTGGAGCCATCCATACACACTCATTTACACACAATTTACACTACAGACAATTTAGCTTACCCAATTCACCTATACCACTGTTTTTTGGACTGTGGGGGAAACCAGAGCACCCAGAGGAAACCCACGCCAACACGGGGAGAACAGGCAAACTCCACACAGAAATGCCAACTGGCCCAGCTGAGGCTCGAACCAGTGACCTTCTTGCTGCACTTAAAAAAATGACATTTGCTGTTTGTTCAAACTACATGTTTAAAATGAGCTGAAACAACACAATTCTTGAGTTTTTTTGGGGGGGACAACTTAATTGTTTTAGATTCAATCAACTTTATTTGTAAAAACGTAAAAGTGAACTTAATTTCTTCATGTTGTCCCAACACAAAATGATTGTGTGGAATGTCAACACTGGCAATGCCACAGCCTAACCTCTGGATGGCGATGTGTGCTTACCAAATTAAAACAGGAAGTAGGTCTTGCTTCCGAATCATTTAACTTCCTCACTTCCTGCTTTAAAACATCCGCTCGGAGCGTTTCTTTACAGTGTATATTCTATTGCTCTATTTTTCATTAGTTTGCTCAGATTTAGACTGAATCATGAACACGGTGTTGTCGAGGGCGAACTCGCTCTTCGCCTTCTCTCTCAGTGTAATGGCGGCTCTCACATTCGGATGCTTTATTACGACAGCCTTCAAAGACAGAAGCGTACCGGTTGATATACACGTATCCAAAGTCATGATGTAAGTTATTTGCACTGTTTCACGCCATGTGCTCAAACAAAAAAAATTCAGCAGTGTTAAGATAACGAAATAAATTTGTGTAAAAATCGTGCATTTAGAAGCAGATGTTTTTGCAGCATATGGGACTTGTAGATGCTGATGAGCGGGCGTCCAATAGCAGTGCAGCACGTCAGCGATGTACGTTTTATAAATATATAGATTCATGGTTTTAGTTTTCTTCAACAATGTTTTGAAACGCTAGGTCTATCTGGAAATGTAAAAGCGAGGGAAAGGTTTTTTTGCTCGTCAGGTTGCAGTTTTGAATGTAGTTTCATTTTTAACATCTGTTTCACTCATATTTAAGCAGATGGTCACTTATATCGTTTGTGTCATGTTTTTTCTTTTCTTTTTCAGTAAAAATGTAGACGACTTCACAGGACCACGAGAAAGGAGTGACTTGGGCTTTGTGACATTTGATCTTTTTGCTAATATCCTTTTAACATAACGGAAAGAAAGAAAACTTGAATGTTATTGTGGTAAAGTTGGTTTTATGTTCACACTTTCGTTCAGTGACAACTTTTGAAACGGTCCCTATATTGTTTATCACGCTACTTGGAATATTCGGTCAGAAATAGCATGCAAGTAGGACTTCAAAACAGCATTAGCACTATTTAATTGGCTGTGAACAATATTGTACTTTGAGAGTCTTTGGCTGCTATTCCCTATTTATAATTTGCAAAGAATACTTTTCTGAAAATAAAATATTAAGCTGAAAGTCCGAATGTGCGAATATAAAACCAACTTTAGCTCAATTTGAATGTTACCCTGCCAGCTGCAGCATTGTTTGTACATTAACCTGTTTGTGTTATGTGTCGCTTTTTTGAGTACAGTTTGAAATATATGTACATTTATTTCTCTTAACTTCTCGATTACATCTGCAGCCAATATTTGACTGGAACGTGAAGGAGCTCTTTCTTTATCTGACAGCTGAGTATTCAACCAAAAGCAATGTAAGTCTTCACCGCTTCCTTTATTCTCTCCAAAGACTCAGTGGGCTTGGCAAAAATCGGCCTAATAATAAAACATTTATTTGAGGAAAATTTTGAATGATTGAAGCATTTTAGTTGTCATTTGTTAAGAGTGTTTTTCTCTTGTCAGACACTGAATCAGGTGGTGCTATGGGACAAAATTGTCTTGAGAGGCGACAGTACTAAACTAAACCTGAAGGATGTTAAATCGAAGTACTTCTTTTTCGATGATGGAAATGGTTTAAGGTTAGTATTCTTATTCAAAGTATTTCAGTTATGCAGTTTATTATTACTATTCTTCTTCATCGTGTCGTTATTAATAAATTTTTGTATTGTATTGTTTAAATATGGGCTAAAAACAAGAAATCACATTTTGGTGTTCAGATTAAATGCAAGAAAGTAGTTTCATATACATGGACAATATAATAAATGCAGCTAAAGTATTTAAGTTAATGTTTAATTTAACGATTATGAAAATTAATGTAAAAATAATGGGGTGAAAAAAAATGTCCCATCATCATTCATTTTAGCTGATATTTATTTTGACCTGTGGTTAAAGTATAGAATAGACTAACTGATTATACCTAATTTTATTATATTTAAAAATTATTAAAATGTCTCTAATAAATCTGTTAAAAAATGCAATTAATTCGTTTTTTGAGGCTTTTAATAAGTTATCAAATGTTCAAAAAATGTGTAAAAAAAACACAAAAAGAAAACATTTTGTGACATTATAGTGGGTTTCTTCAATACTTGCAACAGTACACATTGCTCATTGCTCGGTCCATATAGCGGTTTCAGTACGGTTCAGTATGATATGTTCAGTCAAAGAAAAATACCAGGACACTCAAATCAAAATCAGGAAAATATCAATCTACAAGCAAAGGCACAAATGTATACAATATAGCAAATATACTAAATAAATAAACTGCAGGCACAATCATAATCAAACTTAACATCGCACATATGAATTTCATTGTATGAATTAAATAAAGGTTAAACCATTGAAGTTACAATAGCTATTCAGTCAAGAGCAGGAAGTTATTTATTTGTTCTTGCTGTTAATCAAACAACAGAAGTCACAGACAGCAGGAATAAGATGTTTTCACTTTAAGTCAAACACATTTTTTCAACGCTTTCTCTTACAGACAACACAATTTCTCCATTTATGTTTCAAGCAATAACCTATTGAATACTTGGCAAGTTGGCCTCCTTAAGGTTCAATGTAATTGTTTAATGTGAATGTTTAAAATGTCCATTGAAAATGTTCAATTTAAATGTTTAAATAACAAAAGCTTAAATGAGTTTAATAAAACCAAAGGACCTTCTGGTCCCATGCTGTCAAAGCCTGGTTAATAATAACGGCTTGAATGACTGGACGCACCACACTCCGTGACCGTGTTGTCCACTGCTTTGGGTTTGTGTGTTCAGTTCTCACTGCTGTGTTTGTGCATTTGAATTTTTTTTGTCAGTGCAATTGTAACGTATTTGGTAGGCAGAATGTGTATCCATCATATGAAACTTTAGTTGAACTTCTCTTTACATGTTGTTATTTACTACAATGCAGATTAGATGCATTGTCAGATTTGATATGAACCAAGAATGTGCCGAAATGTGGGTGGAAAATGGTACGGTTCAGTTTGGTTCACCGGAAAAATCGCAATTTACATTAAAATGTACCTTGAGGAAAATATATTTGACACATCCTCTAATACATCTCTGTTTACCGCAAATCCAGGGCGAATAAGAACATCACTCTGACTCTCTCCTGGAATGTTGTGCCAAATGCTGGAATCCTGCCATTGGTCATGGGATCAGGACACAAAAGTCTCGCCTTCCCTGAAACATATGAAACAGCAAAGAGCTACTGAACTGTTCTAGTCCATCCGAAACCATGTTTGTAAATGTTGTGCTCTGTACGGATTTTAATAAAAGTTGACAAATTGTTTTAAAGAGTGACTGTTGTTTGTAGGGGCCGGAAAATAATTGCAACATGCTGATAAAGTCAGGCTCTCTTGTGTGGTAGTTACAGTTCAGATTTCCCTGCTCCAAAAATAAAGGCTGAAAAAAAAAAACAATTTTAATCAGGGAAATAATTTCCAGTTGTTTTATTGATTAACTGGTTTAAACGGCTTAACAATATCAGTTTGTCATAATGAAGACCTGAGAACAAATTAAAGCTAGAATATATTTTTGAAATTAGCCTCTTTGAGTCAGATGAGTGAAAACATTTCACTTTGTAAAGAAACTATACAAGTTTGAGCACATGTGGTCCTGTAAAATAGACAACAATAGTTTTTTTTTATTTTTGTTTGTTTTAGGTATTCACATGCCTATATATTAAGCACATGATGTTTCAGGTTCTACAAATGTCCAAATCTTAAAATAAAATGCTGGTGTGGTTCTAGTTAAATTAAAACTCATTTATTTTAGTTTAGTATAGATGTCACTGTTGAAGTTCAGTTTACTCCGATCAGTGTAATGCAAATGTCAATGTTTAAGGCCAGTCCAGTGAAGAGCAACCCCACAATGTGCATCTCCACCAGCCCCGACCTGTCAAGCCAGAGGCAGCAGTGGCAAGGAACCAAACTTAACCAATGGACTTAAGTAAAGAAAAAAAACCTTGAGAGAAACAAGGCTCGGCTGAGAAGAACCTTTTCTCTTCTGGCCAATCGTCTTTTGCAGTCTGCTGTGTTAACTAAGTTTAAGATGACAGGATAATTTAACTTTTAAGAGCATTGCCTTCAAAATGAGCACTTCAAAGATTGGGTGTTCAAAGTAGACAATAGAAAACATAAATGTAAAGTTTTCAAACTACTATTGAGCTGTCCAATATGGGAGGAGGATAACTTCACGCAAACCTGGGATTGTGACACTCTTGGAAGGCCGCTGTCCTGCAGATTTGAACTCTAACCCTAATTAAATACACCTACACCTGAACAAGCTAATCAAGGTCTTACTAGTTATAGTTGAAACTTCTAGGTGTGTGTGCTGTGGCAAGTTGGAGGTAAACTCTGCAGGACACCAGCCCTTCTGGATCAAGTTTGGTGACCCCTTGTGCAGACAGTAAGTGCCTCTTACTAGGCAATCTAGCTAAGTTGTCCATTGCTGTTCTCATAGAAGCTAATATAAGAGAAAAAGGGGGAGACGCATATTTGTATTTACAGTTCCCAGAGTCAGTCACCAGGTGGCAGCACTTGAACACATCACTGGATCCTTTAAGCTATTGTTAATGCACACTGATAAGACTAAATATGTAAAAAAAAATATATATATATATATATATATGAGAGAGAGAGAGAGAGAGAGAAAGAGATATAGACACTTAAAACATTTTCTCTTTTCCACACAAATTGCAGTTCTGATGCAAAACTCCATGTATAACTTCAATCTCTTTGTTGTGAACTCGCGTCTCCTCAATCTAAAACCACTCAGTGAGCTAATGTGGAAAAACATCTCTCATCACTTTAAACACAACGAGCCAAATGCTTTACTTCAATTTCTTTGTAATGCATAGCTTTTCGAAATTAAAAGTGCTGATTATGATTGAAACCATTTTTAACAAGCAATGTTTGCTATAGTCTATAAAATAACATAGATACCACCTGTTCTTAAGATAAGGGGCTTTTTATTCTTTTAGACGGCACCCCCAAATGTTATCACCCTCGCGTGAGGGGCCCATCAGATAGATAGATATATATATATATATAGGCCTCACAGTGGCGCAGTGGGTGGCACGTTCGCCTCACAGCAAGAAGGTCGCTGGTCGCTGGTTCGAGCCTCGCCAGTTGGCGTTTCTGTGTGGAGTTTGCATGTTCTGCAAACATATGCTGGATAAGTTGGCGGTTCATTCCGCTGTGGCGACCCCAGATTAATAAAGGGACTAAGCCGAAATGAAAATGAATGAATGAATGAATATATATAGATAGATAGATAGATAGATAGATAGATAGAAAGAAAGAAACTTAATCTTTCCTGTATCAACTTGTTTAAAAATTAACTGTGGTTTAAGAAACTCATGTTTATTGGCTCTATATAGTCACTTGAAACTATATTGTAGGCTATAAGGAAATATGTGGGTCACATTTCACAATAAGTTTCATTTTGTTAGGTTATTTGTTTACTAATATGAACTAAGAATGAACAATACTTGTACATCATTTATTAATCATTATTCAAAATTAAAATTCAAAATTTACTAATGCATTATTCAAATCCAAAGTTGTGCTTGTTAACATTAGCTAATGCCCTATTAAAAGTTAATTAGAAATAGTAATGAATGACTATTTTCATTATCTTAACAAAGATGTATAAATATAATAAATGTATTGTTCATTGTTTGTTCATGCTACTAAATACAGTAACTCCCATAATGCAATTCAAAAGCATAAATAAAAACAACAACGACAAAACATAAATCACAAAATACAGAAAACTGTTCATTTATGGATGTTTTTTGCAGTGTGTGTAAAATAATATTGTCATTGTCATTTGAGCCAAATGTAATTTTATCAATTATCATATATATATATATATATTCCTATTTTTCTGTATACATTTTCTCCAAATATTTCCCCCCGACCCCCTATCATCCCTGGTGCTTGTGAATATGGTTTTGATAAATTGCCATTTGCTTCTGTCATATATGCAATATTCAATATTGTACATCATACTACTCATACAATACTATGCTCTTGTTTATTGAAAAGTTGCAATCAGTTGCAATTTGGTAATGTAGCCGCATTTAATTTTTGTGTTAGGTGGAGTGTCCAGAAGTCCAGATGCTTTGCTTTTAGCTTTATTTTTGAAAGAAAGAAAGAAAGAAAGAGCACTGAGGGACTAAACCCATTATACATTTCATTCCTTTGTGAGTTCAGCACTGTATCACACAAAAGAAACAAGAGATTAAGGCTTCTTATTCAGTGTGAGCAGGTGAAAGGAAATAAGCCAAATACTTGCTCTCAGAATTCACCTTCTCAACATGCGTAATAGAAATAATTTTAGCAGTTCAAGCTGTTCTGCTGTAGTACACACAGAATGAATAATAAGAGGAAATTCACCCTCATTTGTGTGAACTTTTTGGACCGAAAGAGAATGGTCTGGACATTTTCATGAAAATAAGATACAAAATGAGTTTTAAAATGAGGTGACTGTGGTGAAGAAGAGGGAGTTTTATATTATAACAAAACCAGATGATCACATTTGCTGGAACTTCTCCCTGTCTGTTGAAAAAATAAGCTTGTCACTAATAGATCAAAGAGCCAGGCTAACATAGAGGAAGAAGAAAAGGGGAAAAATAAAAACCTGTGACTGTATATAAAAGAAAACTATCAAATGGCTTCAGAAGGCATGATATATTGCACACAAGTGAATCCTTTATGCTTTTCATCATTCGAAGCATGACAGCCTCACGTCATTTCCATAATAAGTCTTTTCTTTCTTTGTCTGACCCTTGTTTGACAGTCTTCTGTCCTAAGATTTGTTTGCTTAAAATGATGTCCATGCTCTCCCCTGAGAAATTATTTTAAATAAACGATAAACAGTTGTGGTTTTGGGTTTGGCTTGTAATGTAACAATAGCATAACCCTTTGTGGTGCTAAATAGAACCCTATTCATAAAGTTCGAAAAAGAGCCATGCTTTAAAAGTGCTATATAGATTTTTTTAATAGATTTTTCTATTTAAATATTGTTGCAGTTATAATCTGTTTGTGTGAATAAATGATTAAAACACTGTTTCGCACTTTCAGCTGATTATTTGAATTAAAGCAATGTTCAAAATGGGTAATTTTGTGGTTTTCCACAGTTAGTTAAATTTTACAAAAATACTTTTTTGTAGCGCCAGAAATGTACAGTTATTTTATCGGATCTTCAAT
>CAIGQW010054073.1:6368377-6389218 GCA_903798125.1 Danio choprae | reverse complement strand
AGTTGTTATTGTCTACGTTTACATTTAACTCCAAAAAAACACCGTGACATTGAGAAGTTTTTAGTGCAACTCCCAGACATGTTTCAAAGAAGCTGATGCTGCACAGTTCTTGCAATGTTCATCATGTCACAGAATATCCAGCAGCAGACAGCAAACTTTATTAAAGATAATGTAAATAATGTAAAAATATGGTAAATATAATCACATTTCTTAGAAGTTAATCAGAATATCAAAAATTCCATGGAGTTGATAATTGCAAATCACATTATTGGTTCTCAAGTAAATGCAACAATAGTTTAATGTGATTATGGTTACTACTTCAGTTATGAGCTTAATCACATTTACTGTTTACATGAGGTAAAGTTCAATCTGAATATTGCTAAAATCCCAATCGTATCACATATCAGCAGTCAGTGATTCACTGAATGATTCACTCAATAATGCTGTTTTGTTCAGAAACTAAATGAGTGTCTGAAAAGATTCCACTTGTCGAGGTAAATATTTTTAATTTAAATCATACAGAGACAATGTAATGTAAGTAGGCTGTCCATACAACTCTGAGAGGGCTGTGAATTCACACTATTGCTGTATTACAAACTCTACCCTCTTTCATTGTTGGTTGCCCAAATTCGGTACACACCCATCTCCTGAAACACAAGCTAACACGTATATAATGGGATTCTCAGTGGCTCCTGCCCCACCTCTGAAAAAAGTCATACGTCATCCTCAATTTCTATTGCAGGAAGAGTCCATGATAGTAAATAATGGGCACTCTGATGTTATATATGGCGTGAACATAGTCGCAGTGGCATAAAGACTATCTAACAATCAGGAGAGTAGGGCAATTGACACAGTTTCCTTCCCTCCTCTAAGGATATTGGCCATCCTTAAAAGAGTTTCTTGGACCCGGTCAAGAGACTTGCTATTGTTTTAAGGTATCTAAGAGACAAGCTGACAACAAACCATTTTTGGGCAAACGCTGAAACAAAACCCCCAAATTATGAAAGTGAACCTTGAGCAACAGTGTTTGGAAGAATGTCAAGGTAATGATAAACCTACTTGATAAAAATGACTGTCTGAAAAGAATGAAACATAAGAGAGGAATTTTAATTTTACCTTAGAGGCTGGATTTAATTTGAGTTTTTACTTGTAGTGCTGTATTATGACTTTGATTGAACTAGGATGTAAATTGATGTTGACATGTTAAGATTATTATTGCCAATGTGGCCGGTCTGCTTATATTTTAGACATTCGAAAACAGTTTGACATTTTGTCTTCACATAAGAAAGTGACGTCCATTATAAAAACAAAATGCTTTGAACTGATAAGAAGTTTGAAGTTTTTCATCTCCTGTTGAATTTTTTGTAAGATCTGAAATAGTCATTTGACAACAGTATGTAATCTGACAGTACCAAAAAGGTTTTTCTGCTCTTCTGTAGCATTGATCTGTTTCTTTGAGGTCAGTGGCAACAGATACAGTATATTAAATCTATCTATCACCATGATGATTTGGTCCCAAAAAATTCCAAATAATTTTCAAGTGGTTCAAGTTTTCAAGTGGTATCCTTATTTGTTATCAAAAGATGTAAATTTGTTAAATGCATTATAATAACATATATATTTTGTCTTCATAGAGAAGGTTTTAACATCTTGAAAAAGTCTAAATGAATGTTAATAGAAAACTAAGACATCAAAATGTAACATTTTAATTCTCTAAATTAATTAATTAATTCATTTTCATTTTCGGCTTAGTCCCTTTATTAATCTGGGGTCGCCACAGCAGAATGAACTGTCAACTTATCCAGCATATGTTTTACGCAGCAGATGCCCTTCCAACTGCAACCCATCACTGGGAAACATCCACACACTCTCATTCACACACATACACTATGGACAATTTAGCTTACCCAATTCACCTATACCGCATGTCTTTGGACTTGTGGGGGAAACCGGAGCACCCGGAGGAAACCCACACCGACACGGGGAGAACATGCAAACTCCACACAGAAATGCCAACTGACCCACCCGAGCCTCGAACCAGCGTCCTTCTTGCTGTGAGGCGATCGTGCTACCCACTCCGCCACCGCGAGGCCCCCTCTAAATTAATTTCAATAGAAAATTAAATCAACAAAATGTGAATAAAAGCAACTGTTTTTACTGCCTGCTTTATCTCTCTCTCTCTCTCACACACACACACACACACACACACACACACACACACACACACACACACACACAAACTAAAGATAAATCAAGTAAGCCAAGGTTGACTCAACATAAAGGATCAATAAACCTGTCCGTGTGACTGGTTTTGTTTCATTAAGACACAGTAACTTGTCTCCCACATGGAGTCTGGTTGTGAAAATGTGTTGCTTTCTTTAAGAGCAGTTAAGTTGAAAGTGTGAAAAGGTAGCACATTTGTGTGGGTGGGTGGGTGTTGTTGGGCACCACTGGCAGTTTCAGTTGGATTCAGACATTCAAGATCTACATACATCTGGACTTTTGAATTACATTTACACGTTAAAGTAGCCCCAAGCACCCCGAAGCCATGCATTTATAGATCCTGCCTGTGACTTAGCTCATTCTCAAAGTTTTAACAGCCATCATTGACTACAATATAGCTGTGGAGAGCAATAGAAAATCTCCTGTTTGTGCAAGCAACACTGTTATTTCAAAACATCAGTTACCGACCAAATGGATAGAATAAATCTGTGTCATCTGGGAATTGTTAGATTATTACAAAGCAATTCTTGATGTAAGGGTGCTGCTTTCTCGGTTAAGTCGGCTTTGGTGTTTATGACTTTAAAAAATGCTTACTAGTAAAAGCAACACATGCAACTGGTCTTTTTTGGTCTTATTAGAGATTTGTTTTAAATAGCACGCATAGTCCTCTGTAGACAATGCATGGATTGTCAAACTGTGCTGGAGGCTGAAAACAGATGGGAATTATCAGATGCATTCAGAAACAATGGATCATATTCATAAAGGTTCCAGATAACTCTACTGACCACTAATTTATTTATTTTATTTTTTTTAAATGGTAAGATGATTCAGGATGTCTAATTGCACAATGGATTTTGCATTGCATTGGATGATCATGTAAACACACTGACTTGACCTTCAAAGTGGCACAAAATACTTTCATTGTACAAATTTCATTGTTTATTTACTTTTTAGTTTAGTTTAATTGGGGCTGATCGCAATCAGAGCGAATCTGATACCGATTTCTATCGCACAATGATGTGATGTCTAGTAATTTCCATGTTGAATAGGACAACATATAAACAAAGTGTTAACATCATAATTTGATCTCAAATGGGATCTTTCCAAATGATTGTCTGACTTTTAATTAGGGGTTGTTTTTAGGGAATATTAAACTGATTTTTTTTAATGCTGTCCTGAATGACCGCCATGGTCTGTATCATCTTTGTACTGATGTATTGAATATTACATTTTAGGTATTGTATAATGTAGCTGTTAAGGAATATAAAAGATCTTAAAAGTAAAATAAAATAAATAAAGTGCATTGCAAATTAAAGGGCACTCATCGTGCAAAATCAACTTTTGCAAGCTTTGGACAGAAATGTGTGAAGGAATAATGTGTATACACCTATATTAGAGTGGTATACTTTCAGCCCTTTTTTTAAACTTTCCAAAAATCATCCAAAGTCGAGTGATCTTGAGGCCATCCGCACATGACATAGCAATGCAGGATCCCTGCCAACCAATATTTAATTGTATATCTTGTTCTCAGTCAGATTTCAGTTTTTGAATTATTTGCAAATAATTTTGCAAATAAATAAAAATGATCTATACCATTTTTTTGTGATCCAGCTTCACCTCAAGAAGTGGTACACTTTGTATTTTTATAGTATTTTTAACTAATCGTCATGTAAATCAATGTGTCTGTTGCACAACAAAGGTGGCTGTGTTGTCATGTTTACTGTAATTGCTTCACATATAATGAGATTTTTAAAAAGTGTAGTCATCATCCTTCAATAACAAAATGTGATTTAGGCAATGGGTGTTTTTACTACCTGACCTCACACACATAAGACAACCAAGATAGGATGAGGTGTCCTGGGTTGACTCCATTTTTTTAATGCAAAGGAAATACTTTCAATGAACCTGTCTGCATGGCTAGTTTTGTTTCGTTAAGAGACACAGGCATGTTTAAATCCTGTTTATTTTGTACATTAACTATAATGGATCTCCACATGCCATTTATGTACTTGTTTGTTGGGCATCTGGTCACATTTACCACAAGCAAACTTTGTAAAGGCGTTTGTTTGTCACCCATTCCTTGGGAATACACTTTACAATGTTATTGCAAAATTGTCCTATTTAAAGTTCGACTCTTCTTTAGATATATTGAGCACTAAAATTAATGTAAAATGAAAAGTTGCTATTTTGTAGGGAAATATGGCTATAGGAGCTGAGCTATATTACAGTCTGGGGCAATGATCAAGAAACTTTGAGGTCGTACCATGGCTGCAGCAGGCCTAATGATATCACACCTGAAAATGGTCCCTAACTATAGGTAACAGCTGTGCAATACCATTGCGCCTGCTGCAGCCATGGTACAGCAGAAAAAGAAAAAAAAAAAATCTAATAAATGATTTGATGGGTCTTTTGAGTCGAAAGGGCATAACAGGTGCCCTTTTAGTTATTGTAATTGATCTCTATAGATTTATAACAATTTTCCATAATGCCAGCATCTAGTTTTCACTGGCGCCCACAAACAGCTTAGTTGGTTTGGTTGTCAACATCATGTCAAGAAGCATTTATTATTTACCTAAATTGTGGTTTGTTATAAATAAATACGTTATTTCCACCCATTTTGAGCTAGTCTAAACTAGAAAAACAGTTTAAACCGAAACGAAGCATGCTATTGCGTTTCTTATCTGTTTAAAGAGATTTTTACAAAACCCTTTTAGAGGGTAAATCTTCATGAGGAAATTAGATCAACTGGACAGCATATCTGTGAATGAGAACCACACTGCTTGAACTAATTATAAGATGATATGTAATAAAAATAACCATTATAAGTGAGCTCAGAGAAAAGGATCATTTATTTTCACAAATGTTACTCAGACTTTGTCCATGGAAGTGCAGAAGTTGTAAAATTAAAAACCGATCAAACTAAAACATCCTAATACTGCCAAAGGAAATAAACGCCCTGACTGCAAAAACACAACAACACTAAATTGAGGCTTCAGCTATCATGGTGTGAAATTAGATCAGTTTTTAAATTACTTTCACTCTTATTTTCAAAATATTGTATTGTAGATCTGGTTGCAGGTTGAACTGGTCACTAATATTCCTCTCCGAGTGAGACCATTGTTTTTTTGTTTTTTTTGTACGATTCACTGTAATCTTATCATTAGATTGTATTGGTTTAGACCTCCAGTGTAAAAAGTGTTTTTTGCTTGTTTGTTTGTTTTTTTTGTTCCATGTTTATTCTCCTTGATAAAACAATGACTTGACTTCATGCAAAAAATAATAATAATAATAATAATGATAAAATAAAAAACTCTTTACATCCAAATGTGCAGTTGTTCATTCTGGGTCATAAAGTATTTTCTAAATGATTGTAGACCTAATGGCTTGAATGGCATCTGCATTTAAAATCTTATCTTGATAGATTGCAATTATTTTAGGCTCTGCAAAAAAGATGGAATGTCGTGTTTAAGCTTAAATGACACGCTATAGAGAAAGACCCGCGACAGATAGATGGATTCTGAGAAGTCTGTGTGTCTAAAGCAGGGCGTCTGTTGACCCCTGGCTGTTTCTTCACAGACATCCAAGGGGTGGCTTTAATTGCCGAAAGGAAAACACCCTCCCAACTTGCCAATATCCACATCCTCTCTTTCTTGCCCTTTCAATTAATTTTTCATAATCACTTAATGGTTTCCTTTTCCCACACTCTAAAAAAAGTCCCAGCAGGGCACACCAATGCTTATTCTGGCCTTCCTTGCCTGCAAGGAGATGAAGTTGGCCGCTGTTTACAGAAGACAGCTCATTTTTCAGCACCCCGAAGCTGCTATCATTTTCAAGAGATGAACATTTAGACTCTTTCTGAAGCAGGTCATCCTGAAGCTAGTGTGGGATCCTGCGTGCTGGAGTCTGCTTGTGACTGATGGATTTGCTGAAAGGCAGAGACGTGGGAAATAAGGCGACGTCCTCCTTTTTCCTTCTCGAGCTACTCCAGAAGGGTGTGATTTAGAGGAAGCCTTAATCTCTTATTGGAGAAGTGGTTGGGAGGTGTTTATCTTCTTGCCCTTGTGTGTTTATTGTGGCGGTTTAGTGGTTTCAGGCCAGGAGGAAAATGCCGGGCAGGAAGAGGGTGAGGTGCTATGCTGAGATTGCATCCTGTAGGTTAGGTTGACCAGGGTATATAGTCCGCTTTGAGTGACAGCAGGACAACCATGACTCCCAGTGCTGCCGGATCTATAAAAGCAGCAAAGAGGCCAAAAAACTGAC
The DNA here is from genome assembly GCA_903798125.1 of Danio choprae. NCBI lineage: Eukaryota > Metazoa > Chordata > Actinopteri > Cypriniformes > Danionidae > Danio > Danio choprae. The sequence goes on along the minus strand of CAIGQW010054073.1, from coordinate 6,382,735 downwards.
CCCCTCAGGAACTCTGAAGTCTGAAATATTCATGATTTATGGCCTCTGAGAGCAAAAGAGTAAGAAATGGGGTCTGTTTTCTGGGCCAATCAGTCATTCCATATTCTGCCTCTGTGTATTTGCTTCTGGGTCTGTCAGGGACATTATGAGGGAGTCATTCCATGTCTCAATCATTTGAAAATACAGAATGTTCCTCCAATATTATCATTGTTCCACTATGTGGTAGCACTTTATTTTAATGCGCTTGCTTTAGATAGTCTTGTGACTATTTGTAACTTTGTAACTACACCGTAGATCAGCTAGCAGTCAGAGAATTAGTTGACTGTCTGTAACACCTGTATTTTAATGGTCTGTCTTCTGACATCTTGTTGATTATAAGAAATATTAAACGTGCTCGCTGTTTCTAACATTACCAATACACATAATACAATACAACAAGCAACAAGCTAACATTTCTGGAATGTAAACTAATGTTGCAATGTTAAAAGTTCTTCAACCTTTGATTCAAATAAAGAAACCATTTAAAAATGTTTTTAAAATTGTACATTTGTACCAAAAGTCTCCGAAAAGATTTTAACTAGTGCCGTTGTCCGTTTCCTTGTGTTTTCCGTTTATGGAGTCATATCAGACAACCCTAGGATGTTAGTTTTATTTCCATATAGGAAATGTGAACATAGGAGTTGGTGAACCCAGGAGGTTTTGAGACAAGAGGAGCAGTAAAATGAAAATCAATATTGATATTTTAACTCGATCTTACAGCAATTCTAAATGTATTAATTTATCAACATTTATTTCATATAAATTTGTTCAACCTGTTTATACCCCATGATGGTTATATTTAGAGGTGGGGTTAGAGACAGGCCTCCTTTCAAAGGTTATAGATCTTTTGTACCGATGGTATTGTATGAATTGGTATTCATCGGCCACTAATTGGCCAATACATTAAAACGGTTACATTTTCTCCTGTGAGATTGGGCAGACATGTCCAAGATGGCCAGATTATCACAAACTTGGACTAGAGATAGAGATGTGGTTCCTGAATACCATGCCATACAGTATTACAGTTTTCCCAGAGATGGGTTGCAGCTGGAAGGGCATCCGCTGCGTAAAACATATGCTGGATAAGTTGGCGGTTCATTCCGTTGTGGCGACCCCAGATTAATAAAGGGACTAAGCCGAAATGAAAATGAATGAATGAATGAATGAACAGTATTACAGTAACATTATAAAATATCAAAGTTCAGCAAACCCAAAAGTATTTTTAAATTATTTTGAACACATACAACAAAACAGGGCTGTCACCATACAATTTATCTTGAAAAATCAAATGACCTGTTGTAATTTAACATTTTACATTGTTACTTGACTTTCTGTAGAGTGGAAACAAGTGAATATATGATTATCAAATCACAATGATTATAAAACTCATTACACCTTTCATGGACATGATTTATGTCTGTATATGACAAATGCTATAATTTTATGCTCCTTAATGGCATCAAAGTTATGTGTGCATTGAAATTAATTTCAATAAGCGATCTGTATTTGCAAAATTTACATATGATATTGCAAACTTATCACAGAAAAAAGTTATTCGGGGAACCAATAAAGCTACTTCTATGCCATCAGTGTGAAACCCCCATGTTTTAACTTCACTTTTAAGAGGGTTTTTTTGTGAGGCTTAGACAAATGCCTAGGGACTGGATCAATTGCCAGCCTCTTAGTAATGCAACAAAAAAACTGATTTCTACAATCAGCTATGAAATTAAACACTCTGCTTTTCCCTTAATTATACATGCAAACAAACAATGCAGACCTGTTAGTGATGGTGGCTTATATACATGAAGGGAATGATATCTTTTACTGATTGCATTTTAATTTTGTACACACAAATTCATATTAAATTCACGCACAGGTGAGTTCAGTTACTACAGAGTGATCTCAGCTGCAATGAAAAGCCTGGCAATTTAGCAGATACCTAACTGATGCAAGGCGAATATACTGGAGCTCATTCAGGTGAAAAAAAAATACAAGCAGAAATTACAGTTTTTATGGACTTTACAATTTATTTGATGACCTCTAGCTGAAGTTCTCACGACCACACACAGGGAGAGATATTTCTTCCCTAGCATAACAACATATTTCTGCTTATTGACATGATCCTGCTACCACAAATTTTTCTATCCATTTACGCTATCCAGTGTTTGTCCGTAAATTTAATGTTTTGCTGGGTTTTGGTCACTGCTTATTTTTGTTTACATTGTAGCTGGGACGTCTGAAACTCTAGTCGTTGAAATGAACAGGACAAACCACTCATTTATTTACATGTCTGTACTTGTTTTCTTTTCTAGTTCGCTGCAATATACAAGTGCCAGACGAAAACTCCGTGTTGGCTACATGTTGAAATGTAAACCTCATCTTCATTCACCACTACGAACAAGGTAAGCAAGCCAACGCAAAGGGGAAAATCAAACTAGACGTGGCTTCAAATACTCACATCCTCTGACCGGGCTTCTGCTTCTAGTTATTTCATGGTGATTCAGTGTGAGTGCACACATGTTATTTTTATCAGGTCTCTCTAGGGATTGTGCAGCGGATGCAGATGGCTATGGTACAAACTGTTGCAATCCAGGTTTGCAGGGGAAACCCTCATTTCAGCTGGAAACAGATAAATGGTCCACAGTTTTACAGCATAAAATCCATACTAGCATGTCAAAGTATGTGGACGGAAGAGGTTATACGGTCCAGATGCAAAAGTGATATGACTTTTTAGATCTGAAAAGCCCTGCAGAAAAGGAGGAAGATATAAATATATATATAAATGTGTGTTGGCTGGGGTTAAAACACAAGAGGCCACCTGCTGTACGAATATGCTAGAAGACAAAATACGTGCTGGATTTAGCTCGTTTCTGATCCGTCCCATCTGATGGCTTGAAGATTATGGAGCTGCAGGGGGTTTTTGTGGAATGAGAAACAGTGAAAAATCACACGCACACTTTTGGCAGGCATAGACGCAAGGACTAGGATGGAAGCAGAGGTGATTTATTATATTTACAGTGTCAAGCTGAAACAGTGGGCGGATATCAAGTGGAGTCGGGCCAATCACATTGCTTCTATTTACACACCCATTGAGGTCAGGAGTCTTTATGCGACCACTGATCTCCAAGCTTAGAAGTCATTCACAACATAATTTTCACCTTATACTGCTTTCACGATGTGACGTAAGCGGAATTCATTCATCCAAGTGTATATTGTCATTCATGTCTATGTAGCACCGGTTTTCCAGATTTTGCAGATGCTGTTTTTTCCTAATCAGAGTCTTTTGACTTGCGTTGTGATGGTCTTAGATTGTCAACAAAGATCTTTTTGCTGGCTTTGCATGATCAGTTTGATGGAGTTTAATATGGAATGATGAAAGATGCATATATTTGGTAGTCAAAACTGAATACATTTGAATCATGTGCAGTATTATTTCAATAAGATAGTCTAGCTTATAAATAAGTTAACAATATACAACTTTATACTTTATTTTACTGGACTTAACATGATACAAAAATATTGATCACAGTGTTTTTCTTTTTTCCTTTTTTTTCTTCTCAGAGAATCGAAATGAACGAGTTGCAAAACATTTCATGGCAATAAATTATATAATCATTATCCGACAAATAACGAATAGACAAAAACATGGCTCCACCCTTTCTAAAAACATCTTTCAGTCCTGGATAGCTCACCCCATGCTTGATATGTGGGGTTGAATGTGGACTTTTTTTGTGTGTCTCCCAGTTTATCCATTGCCAGTCCACATGACCTAGCACATGTGAGTCAGATAAGCAGCAGCTGAACGTTTGCACTGCTTCAAATACCAGAGTGTCCATTAGCATTCAGCGCCACCTACACTGTAGGTTGGGTTTAGTCCAGTCTTCCCCAATATGTGGGTATACAGTGACACAGTTCCTCACTGAAATACTCATTTTCCTTACATTTCCTTCTCTTGGGGTCCACGTTACATGGAGGCCGGACACAGCTGCCAAAAAAAAAACCAGAAGGAAAATTGGTTTATTTAATATAATCAGTGTAGCATCCAAGTATAGGCTAAATATTTTGTAAGAGATTATTAAAATAATTCAACATCAGTCGCAGCTCTACTTGGAAAATAATGCATCAATGTACAATGATAATAATAGGAGACATTTGAGTATATTTACTTTAGTGTGATCAATTTTACCAAAGGTAGTAAACTAAAGATACTATTATTGCATCCTCATGTTTTTGTTTACCAGTTACATGGGTCAAAACTACAATCAGTAAATTATTTGAGAAGTTATTTCCTTCCAGTTTTCTGCATTTCCTCTTTTCTGAATTTAAGGGTTTAAGATAAAATCAGTTTGCATTTGTTTTGTTTTTTGTAATCTGTATTTATTGGTCTATGTATCAACTTTTCATATTAGTGCATCCCTACCAGTGTTGAGTGTAATTGGCTACAAAGTAACTAGTTACTGTAATTAAATTACTTATCTGGTGAAAAGATAAAGTGAGTATTAATTACAATTTAATTACAGTTATGTTTGCCATAAGTATTGTAAATAAATTCAACAGTTCTATATAAATCAATTCACAGAAACGGATTAATTGTTTTGGTTTACAAATGTATTTTGCAGATTTCTTTTTTGATAATTATTCATGCTTAAATAATGAATAGAGTAAAAATATATTATTATTGTTGTTGTTGTTGTTATTATTATTATTATTATTATTATTATTATTATTATTATTATTATAGGCGTATATATGAATAATGGGGTTATTACTTTGAAACGTGTCATGTTTGGATACATATACTGTATTATCATTTTTACTTTTCATAAATATAATTTTTTTAAATAAAACTAAATGACCCAATTTAAAGAATTAAAAGAATTACATTTTTATTGTCTCTGAGTTGAGATATATAATGATTTTAAGTAGTACTGAGTCAAGTAAATAATTTGTAGACATATGTAATCAGAAAAGTCTTTTAAATAATAATGATTTTGTTAGTAATTAATTAAATTTAAGTAACTTAACCAGCAACGATCCTTAAGGATTGGTTAATACATCCAAAATGTAACAATATGCAATGTTATTATAACACTGCAGTTCTGAAACCTTTTTTTTTTCTTCTGCTAGTAGGGCACATTATGGCATAAGTTTTTTTACTGGTTTCAACATGAATGTTGAATTTGCGGGACAGAGTTTATCAGATTTGAACTTGAAGAATGCAGGAAAATGTGAAACTACTTTAGTCTCCCAAACTCACATGCATATAAATAGAACAAAAAGCATAATGTGATCAATCAATGTTTTAGGGAGAACCTGTGCCTCTTATGACAGCTGAAAAAATTATTTAACACTAAGGCATTTGCATAAACGCCAATCTTTTTTCACCTGCATGTGGCCGGGTGAAACCTTCTTCCTTTTAAGAAGCACTTGTTAGGGGACTCTGTGCATTCACACACACATTTGGTGCGGTTAAGAGGTTGACTCCTCGGACACACTTTGGCACAGGTGCATTGGCAGGTGTCTCTGTTGAAGCTCTGTTGAGGCCCACAGGAGGACGGCTGCGCTTTACACACACACTGGCATGTATTCTTGTCCAGGTAATGGTGTGGTCCGCAGCCCGCCTTTCTCAGCTCTTTTCGGCATTCACACTGACACGTCTCCTCATCCAGCTCTTTGTCAGGGCCACAGAAGTCGGGTTCAAAGTCTGCAGATGGAGCGACAAGAAAAAGAAGCCTTTATTTTATGTTACAACTTTTTTGTGAGGAAATCTTTGGTCAGTGGTATGGAATGCCTGGCCAATTCCCAGAGTGTTACATAAGTAAAGAACAATGTCCAGCATGCAACTGTTTGCCAAAAGTCCTAAATACAGAGGTTTTTCTTTACAACTCGATGAAAACGTTAAATTTGATGGCTAATTCGAGCATGTATACACTTTTTCTTTGTTTAGGAGTGTATAAAATGGTCTCTGTAATCCTTTTATTGTCATTTTTGTTTGCAGATAATTAAACTTGGAGTTTATAATCAGCAGTATAAACTAATGTTGTCTCCGCATCTGCAGGCTAGCTGAATATTATGGTATTTAATGCAGAAAGATTTTAACTTTAGGTTGTTGTCACATCTGTGTCGTGGTATTTTTGTAGTGTGGTTTGCCATCGACATTTTGAGACATTTCTCTTGGGAAACTCTGTTACGGTAAATAAAAAAAAATAAGTATATTTGGTTTTCACTGGAAAGGTACCATGCTGGTCTGGTTTTGTTGAAGAGACCGCATTTAAAAAAAAAAAAAAGGACTTCTTTCACAACACAGAAGGATTTAAAAAAAGTTGCACTGTGGATTGAGCTCGCATATATGATTTCACAGAATGTATTCCCTTTGAGAGATGTAGGGTTTACCTCATTTACCATACTTGAGATTTCAAGTCAGCATTCATAATGATTAAAATAATGTGAAGGGCACTTGTTCTTTAAAAGTTGTGCAAATGCTAGCATATAACATTATGTTTCAGAAACATTCTTGTAATGCTGATTAGAAATGCGTTCTAAAAACATAATTAATATAACGTGAATGTACTGTTCTATTATTAATAACATTCTGAGAACATTAATATAACATGGGACTGAAATGTGAAGAACCTTATTTTAACCAAAAAACATTTTATACGTTGTCTAACTGTATTTTTTTAATGTTCTTAGAACATTCAAAACCTAATGTTATATAACTTAATGTGAATTAGTTTTTTTCTTTTTGTAATTATGCAACCTTTATTATCCACCTTTATAATGATAGGATAGGGGGTATGAGTGTGAATGAGTGTATGGATGTTTCCCAGTGATGGGTTGCAGTTGGAAGGGCATCCGCTGCGTAAAACATATGCTGGATAAGTTGGCGGTTCATTCCGCTGTGGCGACCCCAGATTAATAAAGGGACTGAGCCGAAAAGAAAATGAATGAATGACTAACATAACATAATATAATATAATATAATATAATATAATATAATATAATATAATATAATATAATATAATATAATATGATATGATATGATATGATATGATATGATATGATATAATACAGGGTGACACGATGGCTCAGTGGTTAGCACTGTCCCCTCACAGCAAGAAGGTCGCTGGTTCGAGTCCAGGCTGCGTCAGTTGGCATTTCTGTGTGGAGTTTACATGTTTCCTTGGGGTGCTCCAGTTTCCCCCACAGTCCAAAGACATGCGGTATAGGTGAATTGAAAAAACTAAATGGTCTGTAGCGTATGTGTGTGCATGTGAGAGTGTATGGGTGTTTCCCATTACTGGGTTGCAGCTGGAAGGGTATCCACTGCGTAAAGCATGTGTTGGATAAGTTGGCGGTTTATTCCGCTGTGGCGACCCCTGAGGAATAAAGGAACTAAGCTGAAGGAAAATGAATGAATGAATAATATAATATAATTTAATAAATTTTTTTGGCTCATCAAAAAATGAAACGGGACACGTTTAAAAGCAAACAAACATGCTTGAAAACCCCTTTTTATTTTTGACCCATATACAGAAACAAAAGAAAATTCTGTATATGCGGTAAAACGCTACACCAAACAAAATCCAGCCAAAGTTGCACACTCTGACAGCAATCCTTGTTTTTATAATGGTGCTCTGTCATGGTCAAGCCACATAACTGCTCTCAAAGCATTTCAGCTATGCGTATGTGCCTCTGAGGACATACACAACAGACTTGGGGAGGAGATGAAAAGAGAGAGACAGAAACCGGAGACATAATGACCCTTACACTTTATATCAGTATAACATCAATTCCTTTTTTTGAAACTTGCAGTTGCCATTGCAGTTTTTTTTTTGCCACTGCAGCTGAGGAAAATCTTACTACCTTACACTTTTTGTTTTATCAGTATAGCATCAATTCGTTTTATGTAACTTGCCATTGCTGCTGAGGAAGCTCTTGCTACACTTTTAAGTAAGCATTTACTGTTTGTAAGCAAACTTATGAAACTGCACAACTTGAAAGAAGCAAATCTGCATTGCTTGGCAAATACAGTATTCAAAGTAAGCTGACCCGCAAGATAATGTGCAAGCAGGGTGAACTAATGCATTTCTGTCAAAAACGGAGCCAAGTATAAGGTGATGTGGGACATTTTCATGAAAAAGAATAACAATCCTGACACATTCCTCCTAGTGTGTCGTCTTTAGCAAAGATTAATTTCACCCATGTTTCACTCCCCAACCTACAGTGGGGTTGAACGCAAATCTATTGCTCTGCTTCAGTATGACAGTCAACATAATTGGCCAGCAAGCTACAGCAACAAAACTAACCACACCAAATCAAACTGTCTTTTCAAATTTAATGCAGTGCCCCAATATGTGTGCACACACATGCGGCATACTGTATATGTATGTCTATTTTGAGAACCTCTATCTGCTGCTCTCAGGACTCTGGACTAATGTTCGCCTCAGGGTCTTCTGACTGCATAGCTTATGCCGTATGTATAAACCGACAGACTGCTATATCTGCATCAGGTCTGACCTGTCACATTTGCTAACCGTAAAGTAGACAAGTATGTCACTGCCATTGCATTGAACCTGAATTACATCATACTTCACCTGAGCTAAAACTTTTGGTTTGAGATCAGTTAGAATATGAGAGGTATTACATTTTAACTGCGCACAATATGCTGGGGATGTTTAGCTTGAATTGTTGCCACAAAGGAGAAACCAGCCACTCTGGCAGCAATAAAGAAACTTAATGTGTTTTTAGTTGGCCTTGTAGTGTTGTAGTCTTGGGTGTTGATTGGTGAGTTCTGCTTTTCTGGAAAAATATAAAGGTTTGCTTTGTTATTCTGATGACAAACTATCTCCTTTAGTCTGGACTGGTAATTGTATTTATCCTGTTAGTTAAGTGTGCATAAAAAAATCTATTACATTTGCATCAGGTATATTGAAGTTCTTTGTAAACAATGCCTCACTCAAAGTATACTTTTGTGCACAGTTAAACATATTTTAAAGTCTTTTGGGTCTGTTCACATTTGTAATTTGTTTGGTTCTTTTGGCCTGGAGCAAAAAAATTAAATGAAACATTTAGTTCTGATGGAAATATTTATATAACAGGCTCACTGGAAATACATGCTTTAGCTTACATTTTTGCAACATTGCAAAAACAAACTTCAGCATGCGTTTGAATGCATTTCCAAGATATAAGGATCTCTAGAGGGCAGTATGATGCCAATAAATTTAGTTCTATTTTACATTAATGATATTTACAGGGACATATTATTGATGAATAAAGGGTTATTATTTTATGCAGTTCTTGCACAACAGTTAAATACCACAAAATAACTTGATGTACATGATTTGTAATCGAATATGTTTGCCTAATATTATCTCCCATATGGACAACTTTTCCGGTGTGGTCGGTTTTCTCAGTAGCTCACATTGTACAGCACTGTACTTGTTCAGGTTCGAGTTTGGTGAACAAAAGACAGCTAAACTCCATGTGAAAAGGTAAAACAACATGGTTGCACTTTTTCTTAAATTTGATTTTGAAAACCCTATTGGTTGGGTTTAGGGAATAGTTTATGTCAGTAATTTGGTGATCTGTAGGTGATCTGTACAACAAGCCAAGAACAATCTGTATCTGATGCATCCAACAAAACATACCATAAGTAACATATTTCAGATTTGCAAAAATATTGACTGCGCCCTCTAGTGGATTTGCCTTCTACAACATGTAACAAAACCAGAGCAACATATTTCAGGTTTTGCAAAAATATTTAGGCTTAGGCATGTATTTTCAATGAGCCTGTGTTGCATTGTTAAGATCAAATCATCTGAAAATACAAAGTTGAAAAATAAATTTTATGATGTTTATTTTATGACTGAACTTATTGAACATCCAAAACAATGCTGCGCTATAAGTTGAACAAACTCACACAAACAAAGACACAAACAAAGATAATAATAAGAACCCCTGAATGGAACTGTATAAAAGCAAAAATGTAATAATCAATTAATAAATTAACTGATATTCATGATGATTCTATTCCTCTTATGGTTCAAACTTGTAAACTCAATATTATATTATTACTAAATATTATTATTATTATTATTATTATTATTATTATTATTATTATTATTCATGTTCATATATCTTTTGGAAGTGGGCTGTACCCCGTCTTTCCCAAGGTTTGAAGGACAGCACTGTCACTTCATCATATGAAATTAACTAAAGTAAATTTTAATTAAACCTACAATGCCAAGTGTGAACATGCCCTTAAATTAAAGTATGCTTCACTTGATATCATGTTTGCATACAATACCTTGACACATTCCTACTAGAAAGATTCATCCGTGTCCAGTATATGTGCCTTTTTCTACAAAGGTAACAGTCAGTGAAATGTATTTACACACATTTAAAAAAGAGTTTTTTGTTTTTTTTAAATCTCCTCATACAATGCTTCCATAGTTTGCTGTTATTCTTGTTCCTGTCCTTATCTCATGCCAATGGTTAAAATACCTTATGCATAGAGGTATGCATACCCTAGTGCAACTGGTATTAACTCAAACTAAATAATGGGAAAATACTGTTGTCCCTTTTTTTTATTCTGTGTTTTCTTTGTTTGGGAAGTGTTTTGTATGTCTTCTGTCCAAAAAGAAGCAGATTTATTCCTGCAGTCCAACTGATGTAACACCGCTTGGTCAGTTTTTCTCTTGAAAGATTAAACAAGTCACTTTCTTCACTTCCTTGTTTAGCCTTGTTTTAAATTGCTGTGTGTTCAAGGTGTGCCCTCAGATTTGTCATAGCATGCTATAAAGCTTCATACAATTTCAGCACAAGTCATAACCTTAGAGTAAATCTATAAGAATTAATTGAACAGCAAAACTGAGGTCAGTAAGCAAGAGAAGTTATCTCTTTATTATAATTTCTTTCTTTTTTAATAGATTTGTTTCTCTTTCACAAAGAAACACTTATGAACAACACACTGTAAACATGTGCATTAGCACTTACCAGAATGTGGTTTTGAATGAAGGGTGTCAGGCAGCAGCACACATTTGCATAAGTGATTACTCCAGCTGTGATTCTTTGGGCATGTTTTATTTGCCACATGACATCTGTGGAGGAAATAAGTGATTAGCAAAAGACTGGCAGTAGTGTGGCATTTAAAACAATATCCACAATAAACCCAGTATAACAGTTTCAATTCAACTCAAATGCTGACAATTCAAATAATGACTCCTGAATAGGCCCACATGGAATCTGCGTGCATAGAAATCCTCTAGGAGAAAACGTCAGATTTCCACAGATTTTTGAGTTTATTTATTTATTTATTTATTTATTTATTTATTTATTTAAATGTGTAAATACAGATTTATACAATTTTCATCTAAATGTCTGTAATCTTGCTGAACAATTTGCAGATGTTTAGATGATCTGTGTACACTACAATTGCTAAAGTAATATTTTCTGTCATTTAGTGGATGTATTATATAAGAAGGTTACTGTAGCTTTGTTTACCAAACAACAAATCTGGGTAATTGGATTTGAATAAAAATTTTATGTGTTATGTTTTCAGATTTTATATGCAATCATTCTGAATATGCTTTCCCACAAAGTTCTGCACAGAAATAGCAAAGAAGTCAGCAGATCTTGTCTGGCCCTGCTCATGAATAATGAACAGCTATTTTTAACTGAAAAACTGATATTTCCGTTTATCTCGTTCACGTTTTACAGTGTATCCATTTAATGCTAATGTATTTGCTATCATGAAATAAGAATAAACAATACAGCGTTTATTATAGTTCAACATTTACTAATGCTTTAATAAAATGCAAAGCTGTGCTGGTTAACATTAATGCAATGAAGAACTTTTTCTTTAATGTTAAGAAAGAAGAATAAATACTGTAAATAAATGTATTGTTCATGTTAGTACTGTAAATACCTTAACTAATAGAACCTTAAGTGTTACCTATATCTCATTTGATCACAAACTCTTAACTTTGCTGCAAAATAGTCAGTTTCCATTCTTGAATTGAATAAAAAAAACCCTATTTGACTAAACTGGCTACAAATCTATTTTATTCAGAAACTCTCAATTTCTTCACTAAACACACCTCAAAGGAACTATACTAAAAAAAAAACACACACACACGCACACAACCTTCTTGTGTTCTTGGTTTGGCACGACTCTGGAGGTCTATTAACAGGATGGAGGAGTCAGAGCTTTTTTAAGACAGAAGGAAGGAGGGAGTGATGCTATCACAGTCCCTCGCTGTCCTGCTAACCAGTAGCACATGTTCTAGCTGGCATGGAGGTCATATTGAATGAAGAAGCACACTACAATCCTTTAAATCATGAACTGTGAAGATCAGATTCTTTTAATAGCTTACTCAGATGCCACAAATACTGAAATACATTTTAAAACTATATATTTGTTTTCCCTTTAAATGCAATGCTCTGTTCCTGCACAATACAGATCAAGTATTTATGCCACTAGCAAGTAAATAAATTTAGCATATGACTGGACAAGTCTGGACCTTCCAAAAAAAATGTCATATTATATTTTGACATTCATTCAAACAAGTAATATGTGCCAGTATCTACTGTATGTAGGAATGTGATTTGCCTGCAACCTCATGTTTCAATACTTTCCGATAATCAGATTCCAATAGCTATTGCTATTAGTTCTTGTGCAATACACTAAGCATTGCAGCTAATTTCTGCAATTCAGTGTGATTTCGTAAACCTCTAACAGCAAAACTAATATTGTTTATGTGACTTTTGTTTGACATTACTTGCAAAACAATTTACGCTTTGCAATTTACTGTAACTATGTCTGGCCCTTAAATGCACATGATAAGTGAAAAGGAAGTGACTCTAGATAACGCGCAAGACTGGACGCAATAGCTTTGCCATTTCAAATGGTTTGTGTGCTGATTTTCAGCAAAGGGGCAAAGAAGAAAAGGTTATAGATAAAAAAATGGAATGCAGGGAACTAGGATTAATAATTTAGCAATTAATCTTGTGCTGCTGCGGCTGGCTGTTTCTGCTTTGTTTTTGTTTAATGTTATTGTAAAGCTTATTTATTTTGATATTGTGTTCTATAACTCATCCCCAAATTCCCTACTACCATGCATCTTTCGGTCTCATTGATTGTAGATTTTGATTGATTGTGTTTTTTAGTCAAAAGATTGTCCCTCATGTGAACATGCACCGACTTATCTCTGATTTAGTAAATTTGTCTGTGATTTTCACAAAACCTGTCTGTAAGAAAAACAATTAGGGGTGAAATCGTTCAGTATGATCTCAGTATGCTTAAGTAGCATACAAAACAAATTATTCATTCATTCATTTTCATTTCGGCTTAGTCCCTTTACTAATCTGGGGTCGCCACAGCGGAATGAACCGCCAACTTATCCAGCATATGTTTTACGCAGCGGATGCCCTTCCAGCTGCAACCCATCACTGGGAAACATCCACACACTCTTATTCACACACATACACTATTGACAATTTAGCTTACCCAATTCACCTATACTGCATGTCTTTGGACTTGTGGGGGAAACCGAAGCACCCAGAGGAAACCCACGCCAACACGGGGAGAACATGCAAACTCCACACAGAAACGCCAACTGACCCAGCCGAGGCTCGAACCAGCGACCTTCTTGCTGTGAGGTGAACATGCTACCCACTGCGCCACCGTGAGGCCCCAAAACAAATTAATAATTAATATTTAGGATTAATAATTTAGCAATGTTGTTAACATGTTGTTCTGTGCATGTACTTGAGTTTTTAAAGGTACAGTTCTGACTGTTTGTATTAAAGGACAAAATTGTATTACAAATATAAATATATTTATAAATTTTTCTTGTGCTGTGAAGTAAAATATAAAATTGTGTATGGAAAGCATCGTCAATGCATCATGATACACCGAGATATCGAATTAAACCGAATCGATGACATGATAATCGTAACCGAACCGAACCATGAGACCAGTGTAGGTTCACACCTCTAATATATATCTGGGGTTGCCACAATGGAATGAACCGCTAACTTATCCAGCATATGTTTTACGCAGCGGATGCCCTTCCAGCCGCAACCCATCACTGGGAAACATCCATACACACTCATTCACACACATACACTACGGACAATTTAGTTTACCTATACCGCATGTCTTTGGACTTGTGGGGGAACCCACGCGAGCACCCGGAGGAAACCCACGCGATCACAGGGAGAACATGCCAACTCCACACAGAAATGCCAACTGACCCAGCCGAGGCTCGAACCAGCGACCTTCTTGCTGTGAGGCGATTGTGCTACCCACTGTAA
>CAIGQW010054073.1:6296482-6367977 GCA_903798125.1 Danio choprae | reverse complement strand
TTTTTTTCCAATCTCCAACACTATCTATCAGGAGCGTCCAAACTGAACACACAGACTAGCATATCTTCTTGTGTGCTCCATTATGCATCTATCTTCAGCCTCAGATTTAAAGTCCAGGGGCTGCAGCTACTGGGCAGTGAAATCACAGTCTTCCCCCAAGATAAACTTTACTCTGGCTTCTCTTTTTTGAAGCGATATGAATCTCCAAATTTGGGAAGCAAGTGCTACTCTACTGCTATGAATGGATCAACACTGGTGTGAAGTGTTGCTTTGCTTTTCCAATAAGTGTGGATTGGGATTTGGTATTGCCTGCAGGCAAGAAAAATGATATGCAGCAACCCGTCGAGGAAAGTCCTATTCTATTAAACCACACGAGAAGGTCATTTCTAAAGCCTCTTTGAATTTCAAAAAAACTTTTTCATTTGCGTTGAGTGTAAGCAGTATATGCATGTGGATTTTAACATCTGTAATGCATTTAAATATATCCACAGCTGTAAGGCATCTATAAAATTCAACACTGTGAGGCCTCTAAGAGATTTAGTGTTAATTACGACTCCATCCGTAGATTATCTGACTATCAAAGTTGGAAGTCGAGCCATAAAACATAGATTCAAGCACGCAATATTTGAAAATTATTATTATTATTATTATTACATCAGCAGATCTGAAATACAGGAGTACTAGTAATATGCTGTAGTAAAAATGCCACAATTCAAATAGTCCAATGAGACTGAAAGCGCAAGAGAAATGCTTTTTCTGACCCCCAGAAAGGCTCCATCCACTAAAAATGTCATGTTGTGGTTTAGTATGAGGTAGTCAGAAAAGAAAATGGAGTGTGGGAAAAGAATGAAGTGTTGTAAATGCCCTACCCTTATATTTACTGTATTCTATATGGATTTTCAGGGCATGTGTTTGGTTTGTGTACATGTACTATATCAAAAAATGTATAACCTAAATGTTACCGTTAAATCATACATATATCTTATTAATATTCTAGAATTAATTTAATTGAAATGGGTAAATCAAGATAGAAGAGCACAAATGTTGGGTACTTGAATTGAAACTGGGTAGTTGATTCGAAGTTAAATGTAATGTAAATGTAAAAATAAATGTTTAATGTAAAGATAAAGACTTGATAGTGTTTATTTTTCACTTCTTTTTTTTTTTTGGAGAATTATAAGAGTTTCGTTTTAGAGTTTTGATTGAGTTTTAACATTATCCCTGTGCAAGAGAGGGCATGCTGACAGATTTATACTGTATATATAATAATGCTTGTTGCTTTACTCAATGAAGTGGATTAATGTCCATTCTGTGTCTCTTCCGATTTTCACAGTGTGTGTGTATGTATCTCATTAGCATACAAACTTACTTTTACTAATTGCTCTTTAACCTTAATTTTATTAAATTGGTTCAACGAAACATGATTTGTTTAAATTAACTCGTTTTAGTCTTGTTGTATCCCTTTAACTTCCACTCTGAGAATTTTTATTTATTTATTTAGCATTATTTAATTTAAATATTTTGGTTTTAATGATAACCTATGAATAAATGTTCAACTTTAAATGGTTATGGACAAACTAATTGAGTGGAAAATAATTAATCAATTCCACTGAACAATCTATTTTTGAATGGTTATTCAGTAAATGCATATAATTAGATAATAGAATAAAATTCAGCATAATCTATAAATAAAATTGTAATAAACTGGTTAATATACATTATTATTATTATTATTATTATTATTATTATTATTATTATTATTATTAAGTGTGTGCTCAATGATAATCATAAGTGAGATTGCAAAATTCTATTTTGACCATTGAACTGAAAATATCCTCAGTTTTTACCAAGTAGGTGAAAATAATATATTTCATACCCACAACTAAATTTAGCTTCAACAATTTGTTAAATTTAAACTCAACCAATCATAAAGTCAGATTTAGACCTACAGACCCCTGTCTTTTCAAGTCTATCCTGAGGAAATACCAATCATGAACAAGTCCTCAGAGAGCAAACCATTTTTTTCTGAAAGAAGACATGGAAGTGAATAATCAGGTTGGGGCCTTTTTTTCTGCATTTTCTGTCCCACTATATTTATTACACTGTCACCTCCCTTTCTCCAAATCCTTCCCTTCACCACTTTCCTCTCCCTCCTTCTCTCTGTTTTTGTGAGTTTAAGTGGCTTGGGCGTAAAGTCAGGTCCCCAGGCAGATTTAGCCTCAGAGTTATCCAGCGCAAAACCAGGCTCAGATGTGGGTTTCCCCTCTAGATCAGAGAGACACGAGACTTCACGCTCTGCCCTCAACCTTTGCACTGGAAGATATGCATGTCTGTGTTCAAATGTGTGTGTGTGTTTATGTGTTCAGTCTTATACCCTGCTGAGAACTGACTCGGATGTAACAGCTCCAGTTACAGGTCCACTATCATTAACCTCCCTTGGCTAAAAGGTGAGAGGTCAAGACCAGTTAGCATGACCCAAAGCTGGAGCAGGTCTAGAGAAGCTCCATTCTCATAGATCAAGACTCCTGTCCGGCTTGCCATGAAATCACCCCTTTTCCATCTAGACATAATGGGTGATTTATTACCCATGCAGAACTGCTTGTTATTAAGGCTTTGTTCACACTGCACAAAAAAATCTGATCTTTATGACTGTCTGTTCAAATGGTCATTTGGCAAATGATGAAATCTGATCAGTTTGTAGTCATAATAGTCTCAGGTGTAAGAGTAAGGATGTAGACACCAACATACAACCTAATACATTTCTGGCTAATGCTGATAAGATAATCATTATTTTGTATACTACATATACTACATACAGTGCATCCGGAAAGTATTCATAGCGCTTCACTTTTTCCAAATTTTTTTTATGTTACAGCCTTCTTCCAAAATGGATTCAATTTATTTCTTTCCTCAAAATTCTACACACAATACCCTAGAGGTGTGAACCTACACTGGTCTCACGGTTTGGTTCGTTTACGATTATCATGCGATCGATTTGGTTCAATTCGATATCTTGGTGCTTCACGGTGCATTGACGATGCTTTCCATAAACAATTTTATATTTTACTTCACAGCACATGAATTTTTGTATTAAAATGTATTATTTATAAACACATTTTCTATGTATTTGTAATACACTCTTGTCCTTTAATACAAGCAGTCAGATATAAGTACTGTACCTTTAAGTACTGTACCTCTTTTTGAATGTATCAAACAAAACTCAAATACATGCACAGAACAAGATGAGCATTAATAGCAAATAAACAAATGTGAATATTATGGCGCTTGCTTTTTGAGCGTTGTCGAGCGAGTTAAACGCCTATGATTGGTCAAGCGCTCAAGAGAAAGGGCTGTGATTGGCTTTAACACTCTGGCGCTGTTCACTGATAAGCGACACTGACAAACTGCAACGGCAATCACAGCTGATAGATGCAGACGAGAAAACTCGCTCTGCAGACAGGTCCAGGATTGCATGTTATCATAAATATTTTTTTTTCATCTGCACAAATTAACCATAAAACACTTTTTTAAGCATAAAAAAACGTATGTATTAAAATAAGGAATATTTTATTTAGTTATTTTTGCTTAATATGTAAGTTATTAGATGATTAAATGTGCTTAGATAAAATCAATTATATTTACAATCTAAAAATAGGAGAAATTAATGTCCTGACTTTGCATCAATACTGTCTACTGCAAAAAAAAAAAAAAAAAACACAACACGGATATATTAAATGTTAATGTAAAAAAAACATGAAAAAATAAAATGAGCCTCTCGTGACCATTCCTCAAAATCCAAGAGAAAACCCTGGCAACATGCAGTATATTCAAAATTGCAGATAGATTGTTTTTTTTTTTCACATCATTGCATTGCATGTAACAGATGAGTTAAATACTGAATGAAATGCCACTGAAAAAACATTCAATGCACAAGAAGAATCATTCCAAATACGTGCTTACATCTGGTTTGCAAAAGTTTCTTTGCTGTTCAGACTGCAAGCTAAATTGTTCAATACTTACAGCCATATGATGAAAACTTGAATAAGTTTAGATGTAGCAACAAAAACAACTGAGATTGATGTTCCTAATGAACAGTTCTGGTAAAAGAACTACATGTTTTGCCACAATACATAATATTGTATATATGAAGTCCACCATGCATTCTAAACTTCAAACCTACCATGCAAGCTATTCAAACAGATGTTGGCATGATTAGTGTTGTGGGTTGTTTACTTAGAAAAAGAGAAACAGTTTGTTGAATATCAGAACCGTGAAATAAAGCAAATTGCCGACTAGCGCCGAAATGGTTCAGTGCTAAACTACACATGTACACTGCTCTCAATGTGTTTTCAATTACCATATGCTCAGTGGCATAAGACAACACATTCCTTACAACAGAGGGGGGAGATTAAAAAAAAGGACTTACGATATGGTCCACGCGAGGTGAAAGACGACCTATCAGATGACTTGCATGTGCACTTGCACCTTGCGTAATGTAAAACAGACCCGTCCATTTTATATAGCAAGGTGTCAGGAAGATAATATATAAGCTAGGATGTCTTAGAGAGCATGTTTCAAATACAAGAACACTGCTGTACATGTCCATAGGCCACAATGAGACAAATCCACATTCCCACTTCTACAGTAATTCAACTGTGGGTCAGTAAAGCCCATATGTTGTTTGTTATACAGAGCGGGTGGGTTCTTTGCTGGGGGCTTTTTGAAGAGGTCTGCAGATCAACTGATTTACATTTAAAAGTCTAAAAAGGTTGGAAAGATACATTTCCCATATGTTAATGTAAACGGCGATATGAGGGATAGTAAGCCTGCACTTTGAATCGCATTAAAATACCAAAACGAAGGTCGGCTGTTCAAACAAACACATATTTCACATCAACCTCTTCACTCAGTATTTCTCAATACTGAAAACACTACTTATCATACTTTCAATAATGGACTGCAAAATGTTCTGGTAATACAAACTCTGCAAGAGATTAAAATCACAGACTGTACGAGAGAGACATTTAGAAGAGTTTAAAATAGTTTAGGAGGTGTTTAAAAAATTTTAAGAGTCAAAGTTTGGATGTCAGGACCGAAATCTCTTGAAGATGAACTAAAGTTTTATTGGTTTGAAAAAAGAGGTTGAGTAAGGTTGAATAAATCATGAAATAATTAAATTTTTTTGGGTGAACTAATCCTTTAACACTCATTGATTTATGGAAGCAGTTTCATGCTAAACAAAAGATTTGAAAGCTTAAAAAAATTTGTAAACAATGCCAAAACATTACTCATCATACTTGCAATAATAGACTGCTAAATGTTTAATATACACAAACTGTGCAAGAAATTGCTGGAAAACCATTTCAGTGATCTTTATTCATTACATATCTGAAAGTTTATATCTATGAAAACAAACCATATTACATCAGTTTTACAGAATGTTATACTATATTAGAGCTCAGAAAAACAAAACTCAGAACAGTTTTACATTATGAACATTCATTCATTCATTTTCCTTCGCCTAAGTCCCTTATTTATCAGGGGTTGTCACAGCAGAATAAACTGCCAACTGCATATGTTTTACGTAGTGGATGCCCTTCCAGCTGCAACCCATTACTGGGAAACACCCATACACTCAATCACACAAACTCATACAGTACAGCCAATTTAGTTAATCCAATTCACTTCAAGAGTTCACACTTAGATATTGCTTGATGATAATAATAGCAGGTTTGGCATGCTGTCCCGGGAGAGAACCCTGAGCTCGGAGATAACTGAGCCCCGGGCTCCTGCCTGGTCAATGGGCATGTGAGGGGGTACGAGATCAGGTAGTTCTCGAGAGCTCCCCTTTGGTAAAGGAGGAAAGGTGGAGATGGGGTGGATGGGGGGATTCTTCAAAAAAACAAAGATGAGGGAGTAATGCTTTTCGGGCTATTTATAGTGAGTTTGGAATGATTTGATTGGCTTACAAATGGTTACAGATGAGAGACTAGCTGAGATCAATCATATCACATGCTCCTCTCGAAATTAGTTCGTGAAACTTCACTTATAGCGCATGTCTTTGGACTTTGGAGGAAACCGAAGGACCCGGAGGAAACCCACGCAAACACAGGGATAACATGCAAACTTCACACAGAAATGCCAACTGGTTTAGCCGGGACTTGAACCAGCGACCTTCTTGCTGTGAGGCGTCAATGCTAACCACCCATTACAAACATAAATGGATACACCATAACGCAGGGAATAAAATATGGTGTTACATCTGTTCATGTGAAAATACAATATAATAATTTATAATTATTATTAAAGGTGCAGTATGTAAGTTTGACACCCAGTGGTTGAACTAGGTATTGCACTCCTGGATCAAAACAAACGCAAGTGCAGGTTGCCAAGATTGAGGACAGGAGCGAGTGATTTAAACCGTGTTCTAAAGCAATGGCACCCGATAGAAGGAATATTTTCCATATTAAAAGGAGTTTTTGTTCTAATCAACACCTCGAATTGATATATTAGAAATGGCTTCTATTTCTCATAAGTGAACAACAGAAAAATATGACAATTGATCACGTCAGGTAAACTTCATGTGCTTTATTCAGTGTTAAATGCTAACAGTGTGAGTTTGAATGCCATTATACTTGACATTTTTTGCCATATTCTTGAAAATAAAATGAACCGTTTGAAACTGAACTTTAGAACTAAACACATGAGTGATTCAGCATGTACATTTAATAATGTTAAAGGTTGATATGTATTAAATAGATTATAAACCTTACCATTTCGTGAGTGAGTGCATATTCTGTGCTTCTGAAAGACTGTATTTAAATTTCTGTCATGTTTCGTCTGGTCCAAACAGCCAAATTTCTTATCACTGCTTGGTCTCGTCATGAAGCGTGTTGTTAAGACACGGGGTTACAATGTAACTTGCTCAACTAATGTTTACGCTCGTAGTATTTATATCATTTGCTAATTAATAAATACATGTTGAACTCTGAATCTGCATCATGCTACTGTCCACTGGAGATTGCATTTCGGTTACAGACGCATACTTTGAGAGCCTTCATGAATGAATGAATGAATGAATGAATGAATGAATGAATGAATGAATGAATGAAATACGCAGTTTTCCACCAAGGCAACCCGGGGTGCTGAAATATAAAAACTGGCATTGGGTATGGTTAAAATTACCAAAACAAAGACAGACGTTCCGGCACGAAAAACACATTTTCAAAGCAGAAGATCTGACTTCAGCATTGTTTTTCAGATAAACAAGTATGTTCACTTAGCATGTTTCTTAATTTTCTGCAAACATATTATGGTATTTTAATGCTTTAGAAGAGTCAAAAACTTACATACAGCACCTTTAATGTAAAATCTATAATCTATATTAATGATTGATAATTGACTGACTCGTTATTTGTAAAAAAAAAAACCCAACAATTATACATTTATAAATGTAAAAGTTACTTAAAAGTTTGTTTTTTCATTCATTCATTCATTCATTTTCAACCGCTTATCCGGGGCCGGGTCGCGGGGGTAGCAGTCTTAGGAGAGAACCCCAGACTTCCCTCTCCCCAGACACTTCCTCCAGCTCCTCCGGGGGGATCCCGAGGCGTTCCCAGGCCAGCCGAGAGACATAGTCTCTCCAGCGTGTCCTGGGTCTTCCCCGAGGCCTCTTCCCGGTGGGACATGCCTGGAACACCTCCCTAGGTAGGCGTCCAGGAGGCATCCGAAACAGATGCCCGAGCCACCTCAGCTGACTTCTCTCGATGTGGAGGAGCAGCGGCTCTACTCCGAGCTCCTCCCGGGTGACAGAGCTCCTCACCCTATCTATAAGGGTGCGCCCTGCCACCCTGCGAAGGAAACTCATTTCGGCCGCCTGTATCCGAGATCTTGTCCTTTCGGTCATGACCCAAAGCTCATGACCATAGGTGAGAGTAGGAACGTAGATTGACCGGTAAATCGAGAGCTTTGCCTTTCGGCTCAGCTCCTTCTTTACCACAACGGACCGGTACATCGACCGCATTACTGCTGCCGCTGCACCAATCCGCCTGTCAATCTGACGTTCCATCCTTCCCTCACTCGTGAACAAAACCCCAAGATACTTGAACTCCTCCACCTGGGGTAAGGACTTTCCTCCAACCTGGAGATGGCAAACCACCTTTTTCCGGTGGAGCACCATGGCCTCGGACTTGGAGGTGCTGATTCTCATCCCAGCCGCGTCACACTCGGCAGCAAACCGCTCCAGTGCATGCTGAAGATCCATGTTCGATGAAGCCAACAGAACCACATCGTCTGCGAATAACCCCCTCCAGCCCAAGGCTGCGCTTTGCAATTCTGTCCATAAAAATTATGAACAGAACTGGTGACAGTTTGTAAGTCAGTTTGTTTTTTTAAAAATGTAAATATTATATTTTACAAATGTATCTGTCAAAGCTGCTACTGTAATTTTGTTTTAAAACACATCAGAAATGTGTTCAGGAAGAGAAAATATAATGAATATTGTTGCTATCATTATTGTATCTGAAAAAATACTGCATTTCTGATACTGATACTATAATTTTGACAATTTCTACAAATATATGTGATCTGAAGAGCTTCAAACAGTTTGACAATGTGTGTGTGCTTCTTCTGGGTGCACATATGTTATAGATCCCAAAGAATTAATTCAGACTGTAGATTTGTAATAGATTTTATAATTAAGGATATTTATATGAGAAATGGTAAGCAGGAAGTGTTCAGTTCATTCTAAAAAAATATTACACAATGCATGTTTACTAATCCTCAATTGTATCAATCAACTTAAAAATTCTAAGTGCATTTAATAATAAATGGTTTTATTCTAAACTGAGCAAAAACAGCAATAAATTCACATTCAGATGCATCACTAATGCACCTGTTTTACCACATTGAGATTGTATGACGTATTAAGTTAAAGGGTCTGTAAGAATAAGTCTACAGATTTCTGGAATAGTACCAAACATTATTATTTTTTTATTTACTGTTGTTATGCATCAAACTAGATTAAAGTGGAAAATCCTATAAGATATATACACAAGAAAAAAAGAATCCTTGGTTTCCGCCATGTATCATGCAGACATTTTTTTTTAAGCCAAAGGTCATCGATTGTTTTGCATTAAGTGTGAAAGCACCTTTTGTTAGAGATTTGCTACACATGACCATTTCACACTTAATTTGAAAGAGTCTATAAACATAACATTTAAAATGCTGCAATCATCAGAGTCTGGAATAATAGATTGGTGTTTTGTAATCTCTGCAAATGATATATGCATAAATACATAATTTATTAATAATTATTTGTGCATACGTCTGGAGAAATTGATGTTTAAGAACCCAGAAGTTTATAAGAAAGTGAAAAAAACAATAGTGAAATATTGACAAACTTATGAGACGCGCACTTACACACACACACACACACACACACACACACACACACACACACATATTTGCAAGGTCATTAGGTAACAGTCTGAGTTGTTTTTGATAGCCCCAGTGATGTCTGAATGTTTCTCCTCCTGGAGAGTCTCTACTTTCCTAACGTAGTGAGTCATCACCTTCCAAACAATACAGAGCCAGAGAAAGCGAAACACAACGACAAGCCAAACTGCTGATAATCACTACCAGCCCTCTGCCATGTGATTGCACAAGCACTGATAACCCCAATAGCTTTTAAATGTTATGTTACACATTAGACCACACATCTGAGGTTAAACATGCAAGTTTTGTCCTTTACAACAAACAGCAAGAATGGAGAGACTTGTTAACACCTTGAGGCCCAAAGTCTGACGCTTGAAATGGACCACCCTGTCTTAAATCAACCCCCCACCCCCATTGCCCCCATTGGCACAGACTTAAAATGTTTTGTTTTTATTATCAGATGGCACAAGTTTGTACAGGATTTTTCCAAATATAAGATTAGAATCAAGTTTAAAGCATTCAAATCTGAGCTAATCTCGGATTAAATTGGCCAAGGAGTCAGATTAAATGAAAAACTTCTTATGCAAGAACAAATTTGGAAAGCACGCCGTGTGTGTGTGTGTGTGTGTGTGTGTGTGTGTGTGTGTGTGTGTGTGATGTATGTGTGTATGTATGTATTTGTGTGTGTGTGTGTGTGTGTGTGTGTATGTATGTATGTATGTATGTATGTATATGCAAGACATGCACAGAGCTGTAAACTTGGCTTTTAACCAATTTAACACAAAGCTGTATGTTCACACTGAACCTTACGTCTCTAAAGAACAGGATCCTCACATGCGCAGACGTTATTCTGTCCCCACTTGCGTGAAAGCATGAGAGGAATGAGGAGACGAAGCCTCAGTGTGTCCAGGAAACCAAAACAACATATAACACACTTGCACAGTGCAGGTCGCCCTAGGAACACATCTGCTTTTTCTTAAGCAAGGCCTGGCTGTGCAGGACCTTGTGGGGGGATGATGCCTCTTTCCTTTTACTCCCCTCACCGCAAATCACTTTGACAGGGGATGGCTTAAGAAAAAAACAGCACTGAAACGCATAACAATAAACAGTTCTTTTCTCTGCTTTTTCACTGAGAGACTCGTGAGTTCCTTTTTAACGTTTAGCATGGTTCAATTTGACATGCAAACATGGTAATAGAATAATTAAAGGATTAGTTCACCCCAAAACTCACAATTGTGTCATCAATTGGTCATGCAATTCCAAACCCATTCTTCTTCTATTTATCTTCTACACAGATTTTGTAAATAGAAGATCAAGCATGCTTGCTTGAAATGAGATAAGCAATAGGGCTTGTTTTTGAATGTCACATCAAGCACCAATCAGGTTCGCTCTTGCGTGTTAATGTGAAGTGCACAGCTTCCGTTTGTGCTCTATGTAATTGTGTGTGCTGATCATAGCACATGTGTATAAAACCTTAAGTTAAATATGTTCATAAAGGTACAAAAGCTGTCATTGGAGCTGTACCTTTTCAGAAATTATTGTGAATGCTTTAGGGACAAATGTGTAAAGGATATTGAATTGAATGAAATTGAATATTGCTACCTTATCCCTCATAACTCAGTACAGTACAGTTCATTACAAGTCACCCTGATCAGGCTTGTGTTTCCAACAGTCCCTTTACTTGAAACCCTTATGTGGTGTACGACACAGAAAGTTGCAATCAATGTCATTCTCTCATAAAGAAAAAAACTGTATAGGCTGTTGATATATATTGTATCTTTTAGTGTGCCCAAGTTAATTATTATTGAACGTGGATTTGTACTTCTGATAGTGGAAACCGATATAAATGTGTACCATACTATACTGTACTAAAACATACTAGTCAATGTTAATACTTAACAATTTAAATAGGTAAACCTTTGTGCTTATTTGGTATTAATATATACACTTTAGGTAACAATTTGGACCCAGTGACAGCTTTTGTACCTTTTTGTTTCTGAGAGTGTAGGGACGTTTATCGGTGGTTTGGTATCGGCTGACAAATAGAAAAAGTAATGAATAATATCTTTATGAACATTTTGAAGCATCAATGTCTTAGTGGCAGGACAAAAATCTCTCTGGTTTCATTAAAATGCATTAATTTGTGTTTTGAAGATAAGCAAATTTCTTAAGGCTATGGAGTTGTGAAAGATTGAGCAAATATTTGCCTTAAACACTCTGCACAATACCAAATCCACAATGTTAAATGACTCATTAGCATCAAAAGGCAAAAAGATGCAGTTGTTGACTAAGTCATATTTCATCAATGATGTAATGACTTTCTAATCATCTAACAGAGTGTTTTGCTAAACAAAGTCAGTGACACTGTATGTGCGAAAGCCAATTTCTGAAGCGTGTCATTCTTTCTGTCTCCCAAAATGGCCAACATCTCTGTGATGCTTCCCCTCCTGTTTGCAAACAGATCTCTGTGCAGTGGCGTAACATACTGGCTTCCATTGCCACACATGTGGGATCGATATGGTTCCTGCACACAGAATGAGCAGTCACTGTTTTCACACACAAAGCGTGCATTATTAACATGTCTTTTTCGCTCATTCTCTCATTCCTCAAAGTGTGTGTGCCAATGAGTCACTGTTTAGCACATCGACTTCTGTCACGAACAAGCAGATTGGCTAATCCTTCGTTCTGTGAGGGGATAAAATGATAAACATTTACACAAAGTATGTAAGGGGACATTGCAGGGTTGAAATCTGGATGTGCTTCATTTAAAAAAAAAAATACTGAAAAGAAAACTCAGTGTTCCTATTCTATCCATGCCAGTATTTTGCAGACCATTTAGAGGAGGTTTTATTCAATCAACACCTTTAGTGTTTATGCAAAAAACATACTGTAGGTTTACGCTACACTGTTTATTGGCATACAAATATATGACAGCACAGCACAGCCACTGCAATAACTCCAGTGAGTTATGGCTTTAGAACAACAGCATTAACACCCTGCAAAAATAACACGTGTAATGGTTTGGTAGTGTTGAGTAATTGGTATTTGCACTTCATGATTTAAATGTGGGTTTCCCAATATCTATGTATCGTCTGGTGGCAGGTAGACGAAGACATGAGGAGACGGTACACAGGATGAAATAACAAAACGGATTTATTATACAAAAACACTTACTGATAATACAAACACGGGAGACAGGTTGACGGGACGAGGACGACAGGACGAGACAACCAAAGTAACCAAAATACCGGACAACAATGGACACAGACGAAAGGGTATAAATGGATAGGAGATGATTAAACTAATGACACACAAGGGATGAACACAGGTGGAACAAATGAACACTGACGGTGGCGGGAGAAGGACAAAGGAATCACATGACAATAACAAATGACACGTGGACAGGACAGAACACTGACAATCTAGAGAACTCTTAACTTTTGTATTGGGGAAGGAATTGTGATTTCACTTCAAAAACATCTTTCATTCAGATGGTTCTACCATTTTTAGTTCTAAGTGTGCATCCTGTGTCAACACCGAACTTGAATATATTGCTAAGTCATTACTAAGTATCAGATCTAATTCAGATTCTAACATGCAACAATAAAATGTATTTTTCTCTGTGGATGCTCAGCATTCACTGAACTGGTTTTCAATCCTTCAGAAATAGAAAATCTACAAAAGCCCTATTTTAGCCCCCAAAAAGCTATGATTGGAAATATTTATGAAACCTTTAATGAAAATCAGATTAAAACATCCACCAGAAATGCATGTTATGCTCAACGGATCAGTTTACATACATTAGGTTTAGAGCATGTAAGCAAATATATGAGTTTCATGAAATTATGAACTAAATCTACATTTAAATAAAGATTAAGAGTTCCATAGGAGAAAGAAAAGCTGCATTCCTGAAAACTTCAGCTCAGATATACTTTTGAGCTGATGCTGCAAAAAATATGAGAACATTTTCACTGTTGATTCATGTTATTTTTTTCAGGTTACAGTTCTTGCTGTGTGCCTAGACTCTGCTCTACTCTCATTAGAATGAATCCACTAGATTTCACTGTGACAGTAAAGAAAAAGGTAAAGTTATCTGTGATTTAAAAAATAAAAAAGGGGATTTGGGAATGGAGAAAAAATGTTTAGACTCATAATTTTATGTCTCTTCGATTTTTCTTTAGTGCCTAAAACTCAAGGCTGTCAGTGTTGCTCTATTTCAAATGTAACATTTTTGATATACTGAAGATGATACAATGTGGTCCGAGGCTTAAGCAAGCAACAGATACTTTCGCAAGAGATCATTACAACCTAAGTAGTCATCCTAAAATCTGAGTATTTCAAGAACCATTTCCTAATTTGTTGCTCATTTTTAGCTATTGTTTAAATCCAGAGCACTGTACTACAACGGAGAAAAGTGGATACCATCTGTAACCCAACCCATTTACTACTCAATTAGATTTGTTTCCTTTTTATTTGGTGAAAGTGTATCACAAACAACATAAATATACATATATATACACACACACACACACACACACACACACACACACAGTAAAAAACCAAGGGCTTTGTAGTTCACTTGTCAGTAGTGATTAGTTAATCAAGTCCACACACTGCATGGTAAGTTCATTAAGATTCCCTACTGGGATTTTCCTGCTTGACGAAATTCCTACAACAACACTTACACAGGAAGTTCACTGTCAGCTTAAACAATGGGTGGCCACACCACACCACCAGTAAGAAAATCAATTTGATGAGCTACTGTACGTCATTGGGCCTACAGTCACATCCAAAATACACACATCAGTGTAGCCACATATCCGCTGATGAGATGCTACTCGGAGCCAAAATCAACATCTTGAATGTCTTGGCGTGATACTTTATCTATTATGTAGGCACCCTTTAATCAGGGTATCCTGAACTATATGGAAGTACGTTTTCACACTTCAGCACTTAATTTCAGTTAAGATTTGTGTGAAGTAACACAAATGGTTTTAAGAAAATTGTTGGTCTGTTCCAAACTGCCAATGTAGGTTTCTACATTTATAACTAAATGAGCTAAAATGAGCTAAAATGTGTACAACCTTACAGTTATCTTCATTCAAGATGTCATACTATGTCATACCAGGCATAACCAGCACAATGTTACAAAAATTTGGTAAATGGTGAAAAAATGTATATTCAGTTTAATCATCATCCTCAATGTCTTTGCAACAATATACTCTTCTATTTCTGACATACTACTTGCGACAACAGTAAAACTAGATTTGAGACTCTAGCGTTAATATGTTCAGTGTAAACAGACTCAAGCTATTGCAGTGCAATCAAATATTTCACCTGGAACAGACATGCGTTGTATGTATTCAATGACATTTTATTCAAACCATTTAAGCGTTCAAAGCAACAGACAAAATTAAAATACTGTAGATGTAAAGATTTGAACACTTACTCTGTTAGGGCCCTCCGTATGATTGAGTGCTGCTGTCGGTACAAATTCTGTTTTGATAAACAGCTGCAGGAAGTGTGGTTGGCGAAGCTTATGGTCACCGGTTTGGTCCCTTGCTTGATTGGAACTGTGATTTCAAACAACTGCGGGATGAAAATAGAAGAAAGGTCATATTTTCAGTGAAATCAGACTAATGCAGAATATCTGACGTAAATGTGAAATTGTAGGAAAGGTTACTTAATCTTTAAGGCGTGTGCTGGATGCAAGAATGAAATGTGGGCAGTCAATTATATCTGAATCGAGATTAATGAGTGGATTTATGTTTTAATTAGTTGTGCAACTGCGATTGCACAGAGTTTCTCTGAAATCTCAGAATGTTCAGACAACCACAACTACAGTATGATCAAACAGACTGGTAAGGGGAAATGGGTAATGGGGAACTTGTGCTAGATAATTTGCAAGGTTGGCAAATACGGTTGCACCAATAAATCATGACTTCCTCCAGCTATAGGGAAACATTCCTAAGAATTTATGTTGAATGTGCAATTAGAAGTAGTGGTAATGAGAATATGTAGCTAAAATATAGCACATATAGGTGTTTTTTGTTTTGTTTTTGTTTATTTTTTTCTCGTTTGTCTGTTAGAAAACATTAGGAAAGTATTTCAAAGAACAAGTATGCCTAAGAATTTGACAAAGGCTTTGCAGAAGAAGAACTCCTGAATGTTTGGTTGTTCAAACATAAACATAAATATACCATAAAAGTACCATAAAATTGGTCCATATGACTTGTTTTGTATTCACAATTTTCTGATGCCACACCATAGCTTTGAAAGAGAAAAAGATTGACATTTACTCATAAGTTTAAACTTTCAGAATGCTTTTATGGTTTCTTTCTTTTTGAAGGCTTTAGATGACAACTGTTACGGCACAGAAAAAAATGTGGAAAGAAAGTCATACAGACCTGGAACAACAAAAGACTGAATCATAGATGACATAAATTTCACTCTTGGTCTCTTATGGTCTAGTCTACTCATCAAACTCTTATATTTACTGTTTACTCAGTGCGGTCTTTTTGGGACGAATGATGGTTCAAAAGAAAGCTGGATAATTTATGAACCAAAGCAGAATATTGGGACAAACAAACACAAAAGCTTCCAAAAATTCTGGAATGTTAAGCTTTCCGCTTTTTAGCTCCCGATAGATTAACTTATCACTCTCAAGACACACATACATTTGTTATGTCTGATGAGTAAGAGAATTATGGGATCCTCCAGTCTCATCCCCGACTTCAGTGATTGGCTCACAACACTCAATAGTTTCTTCTTTGTCTGTTTCTGGACTCTTCCGCATCATACTTTATACATACGAGTGTCATGCAGCCATTTTTTTAACTGCATATGCATCAAAATATCTTTTCTACAAAATTTTAATACAGTATGTGAACAAGACAGGAATTAATCAAGACTGCAGTCTTGACAATCTTAGAGGGACAATTGAAGTGTTAGATCCCTCCCAAATCTTACCATGTTTGTCCAAATCCACAAGGCATGTCCATCTTCTGTACACAAATGAAGATATTTTCGATGAAATCTGAGAGATTTCTGAAGTGAAAGTCTATTCACCCAAAACTCTGATGCTTCAAGATGTTTACATCAAGAAAAAATTAATATGAGTCAAGTCTTCCGATGAAGCTTAGTCGCTGTTAGACGAATGAGATTTATTCATGTGTGTCATGCAATAGCCAATGAGCTTTGTTCTTGCCTGTAAATCAAAGCATGGTTGAGCTTCTGTTTTTTTTTGTTTTTTTTGTTTGTTTGTTTTACAAGTGAATAAGAGCCAACATTAAATTACTTTGACTTTGATTAAATTACTTGATTTGTTTTATTATTATTATTATTATTATTATTTTAATGATTTGAAGCATCATACGTTCAGTGGAGGGACAGAAATCTCTCAGATTTTAATAAAAAAATATTTATTTGTGTTCCAAAGATTAGTGAAAGCTCAAAAGATATGCAATGACATGAGAGTGAGAAAATTAAGACAGAATTTAAACAAGAACATTTTAAACAAGAATAATGGGAGGATTAACAACCTAGCTTTCAACAGCATGCAGTATGCTGAATTGATATAATGAAATCTGGCCAAAAGCTTGGGAAATACTCTCTCTTTGATGTTTGCAGAACTGCTTTTTACTGCTTTTACATGCATGCTTACTCTGTAAATGTGTCAGCCAACCAGTCTTGATGGAAAAGAAAAAAACAAAACACTTTTATTTTTACATTAACGGTATTACATATATGCAGGTGAGACATGGGTCAGATGAAACTGGATGTCCGTTTAATCTCTCTCTCTCTCTCTCTCTCTAAAGGTCTATTTTGTAATTATTTTACATTTGTGCTAAAGGTAAATATCTTATTAATCCTAATACCATTAACATGAAATGCAACCATCTGATGCATATTTTACTTTTGACCTAGTCGTTTCGTCAATGAATACTGGATCTTGTAATTTCATAATCCAAATCTTACAAAAATATTTTGAAATATCTTCACATTGCATCTGCTGTTCAGGCTTTGTGCCCAGAATGGGAGTGTAGCGTCTCAGTAGCGTGGACATGGAGACCTTGACCTGCACGGGCTGCTCAACTGGTGGGAGGGCGTCATGGTTTAAATCACAAGAGGAGAACCCATTGCCTGCTAAGGTCAGCCCACCCAAAATAAGTGGGCAATTAAAGGTGGCCTACTTGCAAATAATTCACAGCCATGACCTCCCAACCAAACCCCTGCCTCATCCACATCTCTGTAAATCAAAGCTTAACAAATCATCTCCCCGCAGTAGAGTAGGCTTTAAACAAAAGCAGACACTTTTACTTGAATAAGCAATGAATATATTCATTGAAGAATAATTCAAGTTTACTACATGGAGAAAGAACTAGATTTAATTATGTTAGTTAATGGTATCCATCAAAGCAAATATCTGCATGTGTTTTTATGTAATTCAGGAAGAAACAAATACAGACATGATCAACCCTTGAAAAAAAAAAATATATATATATATATATATATATATATATATATTTTTTATAGTTTCCCTATTAGTCTGTATAATTTAAACATATTTACTTCTATTCTACTACATCAAAATTCAGTAGAATAAAGATTAGATGTAGAAAAAAATAATTATATATGCATTACTAACAATTGTTACAAATATATACCATTTTGATGTCTAAATCAAATGAACTTAGAGAGTATATTAAATGCAAGTGTCTATTTTAATGTTTCAAATAGCTAAAAAAAATCTGTAAAATGTTTACTGTACATCCAGTAGGTGAAAAAAAATGTTCCAGCATCAATCAGCAAAAAAATGTAACAATACTTATTTAGATGTACTTATTTTTATTAGACCTGTACTATATTTTTGTTTAATATTTTAAAGTGTAATTTTATTTTAGAGAGTGTCTTATGCAAATAATGATAAATGTTTGATAGCCTTATTTTTACATGATATAACAGTCTTAATAATGATTACAAAAAAACTGCATTGCATTGAATAATTATTCAAATAAACATTTTTTTATTTTCTTAATTAATTTTGAGGTCATTGCATTTATTAAAAAAAGTTTTTCTTCTTCAATCAATTTGTATGTTTCAGTATTAAGACCAATTTTCCTCATAACAATGCCTGTCTTCTCAAAAACCGATTTGTAGAAGCAGATACATGAATGACTTTGACTCACCGTCTTGCTGATGTATGAAGTGCTGATGTTCCTGCACTGATGCTCCTCACTGTTACAGCAGCCCCCACATCTGTAGACAGATACGCAGGGTGGTTTATAGAAGGTGTTTGTAGCTGCCCCAAACTCTTTCCCCACATCTAAACAAACTTGGCGTGGCATGCACAGCGTCTTTCTCCACTCTATCTCAATACCTGGAGGAAGTGCAGCGAGACAGGAAGAAAAGAAACATTAAAAAATAAGGCCACCAGTGAAATGCTTCACATACTGTGTTCGTAATCTGACACATTCTTGGCATTCTAAAGATCCTTTTTTGGGTATTGTCAAGCATTAAAATCTCTTGGCTGTCAGACAATAATGACAGAAAATACTGCCAACACAATCTTTGGCGGTTCTAAATTAATAGTCACTCACTTTTAAAAAGTTCAAGATTGATGAAAGCAGCCGCAAAGGAGGCCTCCTCCGACCTTGTTTCTGTGGAGCTTGGTTCTCTGCGAGGTAAGCGCGATCCCATCTTGGAACGGCACTTCAGCATGATGCGGTAGGTAGGGTAAACTATCCTCATAAGTTCATCCACACTACCCGCTGAACGCAACTGCTCCACCAGGTCTGGCTCTGAATGCTCCTGCTAAGACACAGACAAGCAGGATAAAAGCAGGATAAAAGCAGCCTCAGAATTCTGCAATCATGTGCTCCATAGTGACCTTGACACAGCTCTGTCACAATAAAAAAATATACAATTAATGAGTGTTGAAGAACACATACCCACCACAGGTGTCACAAATAAATGACTCCTCTTTAAAGGGATAGTTCAAGCAAAATGAACATTGTCATCATTTACTCACCCTTGTGTCATTACACAACAGATTTTCACAAACAAACAAAATGGCATTGTAAGTCATAGGGAACATAGATTACGGCACCACGATTAGTTTAAGGAGAGAAGTTACACTCTTATTAAAAATAAAATATGCATTCTTTTGTGACTTTTCTGCTGTTCAAAGGCTTCAATAAGGCCTTCATTGGATTCTTTTTTTACATTTAAATGAATTAATTAAAAACAGCAATATTCAGTCTAAATCTGTGTTAACTTTCACTAAATATGCACGAAGTCAGTTTCATTATTTAATCTTTTTTTTTTTCCTCATACTAAAAAAATCGGCAAGCACTGCGTGGTCTTAAGAAATATCTGTGTACACAAAACCACTAAAACTACTCAAAACAATGTATTTTTTGTTGTACTAAAAAAAATCTGTAAGCACTGTATTGTCTTAAGAAATATCTGCGTATACACAACCACTAAAACAACTCAAAACAATGCAGTAGACATGCCAGACCAGTATGTGGTGCTGTAATTCTGCTACAGTGATACACAAAAAATGGAGCTGATGACAGGGCATTCTCACAAAGATTAAATGCATGTAGTCCACATTGGTTGTGGTTGTAGCTGTTACGTTGTGATATATAGCGGTATCTGACTTGACACATATGGTGATGACATAACTGTTTCACAAAATAAATAGATTGGCAGTACACATGAATAGAAAGGCTGTTATTTTCACTTTCTCAAAAAGTCAAGATGGAACGGCAATTTCCTACAAATTCTTTTTTTTTTTTTTTTTGTGTATACAGCTAAATGTGTCTCCAGTTTAACAGGCTCCTTGGCTGCTAAAGTCTTCTTCTGTGACTAATTTATTTGTTACACATAAACAAATCCCTTCTTTGGGTAAATTTTCACTTACCAAAAGTTTGAGTAACACTTTTTGTACAGTGTCATTGTTAAACTTTTACATGGACTTACTATAGAAATAACAATAAAATATATGTACATGCAATGACTCTAAGCCAGAGGTGCCCAAACCTGGTCCTGGAGGGCCAGTGTCCTGCATAGTTTAGCTAAAAACGTCCTACCAGGAAGTTTCTAGTATGCTAGTTAGAGCTTAATCAGCTCTGGTTCAGGTGTGTCTAACTGGGGTTGGTATAATATAACATCACTTCATGCCTAAACGTAAAATTACATTGCAAGAAGGACACAATAAAATAAAGCGTAAGCAATTTAGATATAATAAAGTATTATTTCCAGATAACAACCACGATTATCCAGTTACTTTGAATATTATTGATCTTCAATAAATACGTTCACATGCTTATATGTGGTTGTCTGTCACTATTACAGCTCAGAACAATATTTTGTGTCTCATACATGGCTACTTGCAACAAAGCACATACATTTCAGAAGGTTTTTTTTTTTTTACAGAATAAAGCCCTTCAGGCTGCTGATAAGCATGTTAAGCTTTATTCTTTATTCTAAAGTACACCACCTGGAGGTACTTTTTCCCCTTACTTAACACTTGCTACATTTTCAAAGACATTAACATCTCACAAAAAAGGAATCTGGTTTATTAAACTTTAAACTTTAAGTGAGCATCAGATATTGGAAGTAAAATACAGTCTGTTCATGCCGTTATTACAGAAAGAAGTCCTTTATTTAAATATAAATATCAAATCATATGTCATTTTGTCACAATGTATTTGCTCTTAAAGGATTATCATCTAGGCACTGGTACAAACATAAGCATCATGCACTGAGCAACAGTATCTGACACCTATTGAAACTGTGTTGTGTTATACTTGTTTACCACTAATCTTCATTGTATGAACAAAAGCCCCACTCAAACGCAAAATATATTCTATGATGTCAAAGAGGAAATTGTGACTATCCTGTTACTGACACAATCAACAGCTGAAATGCACTTATGTGCTTGGATGTTCCAGAGTATTGACTTCCCATTACAATTAGGCATGCCATATTAGACATAACCCAGAGAGGCTAAGAGAAACATCTTCTTTTGTTTTTTGTCATGTTCGTATTAATAGTATCAATTAGGTTAAACAGTTTTCATCTTAGGTTTACATAACCACAGCAAATTATACAGCAAAAAATCTTAATTAAAAGCTACAGATATACAGATATATCTTTAATCATGTAGACATTACAAAAATGCTTATCACGTTTTATTTGTTTTGGGGTTTTTTGTTTGTTTTTTTATCAGCAGATACAGTTAACAGCTTCCCAAGTCAAAACGTGAGAAACTAAGTCATGCAAATCAAGGCTTACATGAAGTAACTGTCAGACCTCAATGGTCTCTTGTGACCTAGTCTATTGCTTACTCCGTAAGCTGATGGATGTGACCCAGAGTTGACTGTAAAGATGGAGCCATGTCTGACTCAATCAAACCCACCAAGTCTTGACCTTCCCGCCATCCACAGCAGAATACAAGTTTGCAAGAAACACCATCAGCATCTAAAAACAGCTTGAAGTCCCTGATGGAAAAAGATACTGCTGTCTGGGAAATTCTAGGAATTAAGCCCAGTTTACCCACATAGCTGATCATAGCTGTTGATAAAAATAAAAAAAAACACCCTCCTCCCATTTGCGGAGGTGTTAAAAAGTGATAATAATGCAACTTGGGCCTCTTGTTTCCTCTTTAAGAAGGCCAGTCTTTAGTGATTCCTCAGTCTGTATCACATTTGACATGATTAAACATCCCTTTTTATGGTCAAAATCTCATTAGGCAAATAACCAAGTT
Source organism: Danio choprae (assembly GCA_903798125.1). Taxonomy (NCBI): domain Eukaryota; kingdom Metazoa; phylum Chordata; class Actinopteri; order Cypriniformes; family Danionidae; genus Danio; species Danio choprae. The sequence continues at coordinate 6,345,767 of CAIGQW010054073.1, read as the reverse complement.
ACCAAGAGAGAATTTATAAGTACAATACTTTTCTAAGCCTCCCTACTCTCATTTTCAAAGGAGATCCTTTGAACAAACTGCCTTTTTAGTTTGACCTGCTTTTGGAGTGGTTCACTATGGTTTCATATTTTAAACTTATGTTTTTTAGTAATGTAACTGTGTGAACATAAACAACATCTCTGAATGTAAGATGCTCAAAGTTCAATGCAAAGGGAGACATTGGCTTTTACAGAGTTAGCTTGGCAAAGCCTACAGCGAACAAAGTTTGAAGACTACAAAAAATACATCTGGGTTAATTATGTCATAAACCCTTCAGGTTACGTACATAGGTAATGTACAGTGAAGGGGCGTGGCCACAGAGACGCTGTAATATTACAGCAGAGAAAGCTAAAATCCCATCCAAACGATGCCATTTTGGGCTTCCAAAGGACATGCCACAAAGAGAAAAGTGGTATCAATTTATTTTTAATTTTGTTCAAGAGAGTTATAAAAAAGGTAGCTCTCTAGCATTTGACAAAGGACTTCAAAAAGCTTCCAGAATTTCTCCCAGTTCAGTGCTCCATTTGGCCAAAAACCTCTCCTCAAAGAACGAGCAGCTCCAACGATAATAGAAAAGGCTGTGGATTGTGAGCCACAACCTGTAAGTATGTTTGTTACAATTAATCTATTACATGCATAATTTCTAGCGTTAACAGTATGTTGTAGCAAGGATGTAAGCAAAGGCTAAGCATATGCTAGTAGAGGCATGATGTGGAGCCAATCCGTGAATCACAGCACATTATGTTAGCTGATCAATCAGAGCCCATTGGGGGAGGGTCTTCGGAGGAACCAGGAAATATGATAGTCCTTTTCATGTTAGCTGAGTAGCAGTATAAAATTAAAGTAAGATATGTGAATAGCATGATTTTTTACAAATGAAGCACAAGCACACATTGTTTTGCACCCCATAAACACAATTAAGCCTTAAAAATACACTCTACACCAGCCTTTTAAAGTATAAACTTGAAGGCCATTTTTCCTGACGCGGACACTTCGCTATGCCAGAATCCCACCCTCGGCAATGATAATGTAACTATTTATGTGAAATGTGAGTCCCAATCTGCATAGTTCTGAATGTTATTATTAAACCTGTGACATAGTAGCTGAACAAGATTCCCACATGATTACCTGCAAACATTTAGCTGTACCGCACAATGAGGAAAATGCCTCTATAATCGTGGAAAAAGGAAAAATATAATCCTTGTAGGAAATGACCACTTCTCCCTGCTTTGACTCCCTTCTGTTTATTCAGGAAACTTAAATACCATAAAAAGAGCATGAACAAGACTATTGTATGTGGCCTCTTCCATGCCTTTGTTTACAGTGATTCCTGAGATAACACACTAGTCTGTTTCCTACCAGAAACAATGGAGACTGAGAAAATGATGTGTGGTGCACAGCATACAGACACATTCACACGTGAGTCAGTCTCCAAACTTCAGGTTTGGTAATTGTAAAAATACAAATACAATGCCCTATTTTTATGATTCAGTGGCAACTAAAAAAAGAGACTGATGTGAGAAATGAAATGGGAACCATGAAGTCTGACCCAGAAATGCCATTCATTGTTTTACTTTTGTGATGTACAGTAACTGTACTCACTATCAGCCCACGAAAGATGTAGGGGATTTTTATTTTACTTCATTAGGAAATTAAAGAAGAATTTTAAACTGAAACTGTGATCTTTGATTTTAATAAAACGCAATACCAAATCAATACCAATAGCTACTGATAATACATTCAGGTGCTACAAAGAAAAACAATCATTCTGTATATAAAATGTTCCATTAATGGCTTCGGTTTGAGTGTGTTCATGACACTCTGGAGCACAAGATCCCTGTTGCATAATGATATACGTGTTGCCGCACGTGATGCTGTTTGTTTATAAATTCCTTGTGTTGTATTGTTCATACTTGTGCTTTTTCTGGATGCTGCAATTACGGTGGTCCTAGTGCACAATGCAACAAAATGTAAAAAAGCAAACATAGGCTCACAACACTACAACATAAGCTCACAACACAGTGAAATAAGATCATAACACAACAACATAAGCAATAACACTAAAAAGCAAATAAGCTCGCAACATACAATGAGGACCATTTATTAAGGCAGTGGATTAAAGATAATTGGTTGTAAAATTTCTTTTATAGACCAGTTTTCATCTTTTTTTCAACAGAACCCACAGTATTAATTTTGTGGTATCATTTTATTTTGATGGTCCCTTTAAAAATTTTTGTTGATCATACGCTAACGGGACTATCATAATAAAGTGATTCCAAATTTGTTTCACCTGTATACTACTATGGAAACATACTGAATTCCAGCATGCACATCAAAAAAAAGTCATGTAATTTTTGTTTTAACTGATCATGTGATAACAATAATAGGTGCGATGTGATGGCATTGATGGAGAAACCAGTGGACCAACTATATGGTATAGCATCAGAAATGTTCTTTTGGTCATACTAAAATCCCTTATCCAACGTCCATCATCAAAGTGGTTCGGTATTATTACCTCCCAAAACTGTATTGAGTGGCTGCTCTCACATAAAGCGGCCTCCAAAAGCCACTTTGTCTTCTGAGGCTCAAGTAATTTATTAAAATAATAAAGGCCCAATGTGGCTTCTCCTACCACAGCAAATTCAATTTTTCTTTTTGATATTTGATGCCATTTTATCAGGAACTGGCGATTTTGTTCTCTTGACTCACTGGATGGAACCCAAAAAGTGCTTTTTTCATTAATGTTTTATGCAATATTCTAATTTTGCACATACATCTAATTCACATTTTTGGATAGAAACATAGCTATTGACTTTCGTTTTTAGAATTACCAACCAAGTAAAAATCATCTTACAACTTATATTAAAGGGCATCTATGATGAAAATCATCTTTTGTAAGCTGTTTGGACAGGGCTGTGTGTAGGTATAGTGTGTCCACAGTCATATTAGGGTGATATAAAAACAATAAGTCTCTTTTTAAAAATTTCCTGACATTAAAACAGGATCCAAATCCCTTCCATTTTGAGGCTGACCGCAACTTGACGTAGGAGTGCGGTTTCCCCAGCCACCGATTTGATTGACAGCCATGTATTAACATGTCTCAGTAGTAACACGTATAATCATATCAACAAGACAGGATGTGCGCAAAGCAACCGGGATTAAAAGATTTGTTCAGCTCGCTAGGATCATCAATCATCATCATCAAATGTGATCAAAAATGAGTTTTACAAGTTTAAAATGTTTTTAAAACAGTGCATGTTTGTAATGATTTACAGTGATTTACTTCAGTTTTACTTTATCACCACAGCCGCGTGTCAGTACAATTATATAAGAAGACGCTTCAATCCCGGTTTAAATCAGGTTTATTTTGTACATTAACATAACGGATATCCATACAGCAGCGAATATTAACGTATATCCTGTCACATTTGCTGTGCAAAACCAGTGCAAAGTTAAACACACGCGGTGTGTGTGTGTGTGTGTGTGTGTGTGTGTGTGTTTGTGTGTGTGTGTGTGCGTGCGCGTGTGTGCGTGTGTGTGAACTTTGTAATGACATTGTGTGTGGCTCATTGCAGAAAGTTTTGAATGAACTCCACAACAAATATGGAGACGGAGGCACACTCTGACAGGCACGTGGGAACGGTGGGCGGGGAGAACCAGCATTAAAGGCACAAGCCACAAAAACAGCTACATAGTGTTCAAAGCAGAAAATCTCAACATTCTAACAAATAATCTGATGGGTGTTTTGGGCTGAAACTTTACAGACACATTCTGGAGACACAAAAGACTTATCTTAAATCTTAAAGAAGGGGTAAAATAGGTGCCCTTTAAAGGAAAAAAGTCACCTTGAATGGCCTGAGTGAGTAAAGTAATAGCAAGTTTTCATTTTTTTAGGTGAACTGTCTCTTTAAATGAATGCATATTTAATTTCATATGAAGATTAAATGCATATTGTGTCCAAGTTTTTAATGGAAAGAAAGTAAAGAGTACAGCCAATTAATCAAGTTGAAGAGCGAATGGCCTCAATACAAGATTGCATTTGGCCCTAAAGAACAGTGATTCATGAGATGTGATGAAATGATGATAGACCTGATGATAGATGCATACAACATTAGTGGCCAGACATGAGCAGCATTGTGCTGTTAACCAATAAAAACAAACACTTCCCCTCTAATGCTAGAAAGTATGTCTCATTGAATAAATCACAATAGAAAGCATCTGGGATTAACACTTAGGAGTGAATGCCATGTCCACTGCGACAAAAAACTAAATTTGATGCCATGCACGCAAAGGATCCCAATAATGACTATGACTGCATCATGACTGGCATTATTTTAAAGTTCAAACTTGAGTCAACAATTTGGAGCCAATTGTAAAATGTGTATCATTAGACACACAGCTCATTTCAGACACTCAAAGCAACACACTGTCTCTCGACAGCTTAGTGTTTCCTGAAGCAAACCACAAAACTGACACAATGACAAAAACAACTAGATCCTTTTTTGGCAATGAGGTTAGCATTTATCCCCTTAGCTGATACCAGCATCCGGAGCTATTTTGGATGAGGTTTCTGGAAGGCACCCTCACTGAATGAATTCCTTTAGTCTGAGTCAAAATGCCTCATATTTATGCCAGGTTTATACAGTTTCATTTCCATTACAGTCATCCCAGATTCCAAAGCTAAAGCCTAATCAAAACGTCAGCCTTCATAAATTCATGATTTGTAAGTTCACATTTTCATATAAATCACATAAAATAGATCACTGTTGATTACATGACAAAGAACTGTTTGATGTGTTTATGAAAAAAAAGTAGTTTCAAATGTGATAAAATCGACAGCATAATTTAATGATTGCTGTTATCTCATTTACTGTAGATACTTTTACTTCATAGCTAACCGGTCATTGACAAAATTACTTATTGAACTTTTTTAATGGCTTCTAAAAGATCTATACTGGAAAATTGTAATTAAGAAATAACCAACAATTTAAATGTAAAGCTTAAGGCGTTAGACTAGTTTAAAAACTGGTTTTAAAACTGTTAAAAACTAGTTTAAACACAATTCAGCCAGACCACAAGACCACACATCTGCTGAGAGTTTCCTCCTCAAAAAAAACAACTAAATAGGCTGTTATGTTTTACGTTAGGCACCCTCTAGCTGGTGTAAAATTAATAACAGAGTTGTTTGCATGTTATTCAAATTACATGCAATCTGTGTTACCAATCAAGATGCAGGATCATTGAAATATAATGTGCAGACAAACACAGCAAGAAGGTCGCTGATCGCTGGTTCGAGCCTCGCCTGGGTCAGTTGGCGTTTCTGTGTGGAGTTTGCATGTTCTCCCTGTGTTGGCGTGGGTTTCCTCCGGGTGCTCCGGTTTCCCCCACAAGTCCAAAGACATGCGGTATAGGTGAATTGGGTAAGCTAAATTGTCCGTAGTGTATGAGTGTGAATGGGTGTGTATGGATGTTTCCCAGAGATGGGTTGCAGCTGGAAGGGCATCCGCTGCGTAATACATATGCTGGATAAGTTGGCGGTTCATTCCGCTGTGGCGACCCCAGATTAATAAAGGGACTAAGCCGAAATGAAAATGAATGAATGAATGAATGTGCAGACAAACAACCAATACAGTTCTATAAGTTGGAGGACAGGTTGCATCTGCTGTCTGTAGTAAATATTTCACACTGGCAGTTCCACAAACACAACAACGGGGTCCCAAATGATTCACTATGTACCTTTGCACTATACACTGTCTAGTATATGAACTTTATAAGGTAATTCTTAATTAAAGAGTCTGAAAGCTCTGCCACCTCAAAAAGGTTGTGACAACTGAGTGTATGAACAGACCAACATTTTGAAATAGTGTAGCATCCAGGTTTTTAAAGTGCACTTTTGCAGGACATTTTCTGTGTGAACACATTATTTGTACTAATTATGCAAAAACATGCATAAAATAGTGCATAAGTACACAATTGGTACACACCTCATCATATCTAAAAAATAAATAAATAAACTCTAATAGTATATTATGAGAAAAATAAATATGGTGGATTATCTATGCAATTTATAATGCGATAATAGTTTACGTGCCGCTAAAAGTAAACATTGTTCAGAGAAAACAGTAAATATAAATGGAATCAGTACATAAAATGACTAATTGCAAAGATGATCAAGAAAAACGTTTGTTCTGTCATTGCAGCTATTTATCTCCTGCAAACGCAGCTCTATGTAGGCCTACAGCATGGAAAATACCACCTCTGCAGGAGCTGAGAGAGCTGTTCTACTGATGCTCATATTGGCTGTTGCTCTTCATTTGCACAAAGTTAAAGGATTCTCAACTTTGTTGTGTTGTTCGACACACCCACCTGGCCGCCAACGGTTGCTCGCTCTCTGTTGAAATGAATGGTCCCTTGTCAATTTTCCGCTGTGAGTCACTCATAGTGTCAACGCAGCTTTAGTTGGTAAACTTGCTTGCTCTATTGGCTATTGCAGGTGTCCTGTTGGAAGCAATCACAGCACTTTTCATTCGGAAGGGTTCATCCCTATGCCCTAATACATTCATACCCTCCAGAATGACAGCTTAGAAATGATTATAGAATAGGGACTATTTCCCTGCACAAAGGATCGTGGGGGCCTGAAGTGTCCATCAGTTGTACCCTTTGAAATCCTTCATTCTGAAGGGCCCTTCAAAGTGGACCGTTTTTACCTCAATACCCCATCAGAGATCAATATATCCTGTTAAAAATGCACTGCAAGAGTTGCTATAGCATTAGGTGTCATAGGTACACTACAGAAATAAGCATAATCTTTTTTCCACCCTTTTTTTTTCAGGCCACTTCCTAAATTATTGTAGTGTGCAAATTGGGATAGAAATCTTCAAGTGTATGGCCAGACTAACCAGATTGCTTCTGCACGCTTAGAATAGGTTATTAATCAAAGACAAAGTCAAAGCTATTATTGCACTACTTTAAACTTTCAACACAAGGGAAAAAGCCAAATGCTGTCACTGGGGAGCATTACAGACATCATCACAGAGCATCGTACATGCTCCCTGAACTCAGGTGGAACATGGACACTCTAATAGTGGCGCATATGCACAAGAACACATGTTGCATCTGTTTCAGACATACCTTTCATTCCCAGTATTGGACTCCAGAGAGCAGGCTTGCGGATAGTATTGAGCTCACTGAACTTGAATGATGTGGTTGAAGACTGCTGAGGGCATGTCTGGGGCTACATTTACTGACACCCAGGAGAAGAGGAAGAGGATCTGAGATATCATTAACCCTCTAATGATCTCTTAGAAACCCTAGAACTGGCTGCAAGCTTTGAGCCTTTGACCTAGGGGAGAGCCAATTCCTTGGAGAATAAGTCTGGCCACAAGTTTGAAGAAGTAACTGAGACTCTTTTTTGACATTCAGTCTTTCCACATTTCAGACAAACAATCGTAATCTGTCTCGTTTTCTTGAAGCAATTGAGATGTTCCCAAAGGTATAGGACTCCACTATAAAGCTCATGAATGCAATATTTTAGCCTCTCATATGATTCTAAACCACCACTGGAATCAGTACACACGCTCATGCACATATGCGTCCACTCTTGAGAGCAGATCATCCGCATGGAAATTATTTTTCCAGTCTTAAGTCTGCTATATCCATTAAAATGTCCTAGCAGCATTGGATACAACACAGAGCAGGTAATAAGAGAGGACAATGCCTGAATAAGTAAATTTTTTCAACTAGCAAATTTGTGCAACTCAATGTGCTTAATTAATTGAGCTTGTTTCATACCGATGAAACGTCATACCTGATTTGTTTTCTTTATAAAGCTACCTGGACACAATCTGCATTGTATGAAGTGGTATAGAAATATGATGACTTGATTAAACATAATTTTTAAGTGCAATTTGAAACATAAACAGCTAATGTACTGTACTTTGCCTTGGGTTGCGCTGTAAGTTTTGTGCTATCGCCAAGTACATCAATACTAACCAAAAAAAGGCTACTTTTGATAGAACTGATATCAGTTTTCTTTGAATCTAAATTAAATTAAAAGCGGTTTCTGGGGCAGAGCAACTCATTAGATTATGAAGGCAAACTATTTGTTTTTGCAAAATATTTTAAAAACCATGCAGTTATAAATCGTGCACAATATGATCAGGAATGTGCATTAAGAAAATAAACAGGGTTTATTTTGATTTCCTCCTGGCTTTAAAAATAATCCACAGATTGGTCACAAATGAACCTCTCTTCCTTTTTAAGAAAGACTCGCTTTCTTGATCTGATCCGTTTCACGTGTTGAGGCGGGCGTGTGTCAGGATGCAATTACTGTGCACTTCTGACGCGTACTTGGTTAAGGTTTCTGTGGTGCAATAAAGCTATTAGCCTGGAGGGTTGCCCACTACTCAATAAGACCACAGGGATATTAGTTCTAATGTTCTGTAACCCAATTCTTTAGCTCTCCAAATCATAATAGTGCTCTACACAAAATCCCAATGAAACTCCCTGTAGGCACATTAAAAAAAACTATGCCAATGCAGTGGGGGCAGGGGAGACATGGTTCTTGTTTTGGCATACTTAAAGCATTATATGAAGCAAATATCCTCCCTGGACAGAAACTGTCAAGAGCTACATTAGTAAGGTTCAAGCAGCATCCACTCTGCAAGTGTTCATTCATAAGTTTTGGCATGTGAATTGCACATTTCTTTTAATGTCTTAAGAAAGCTTAAAGGATTAGTTTAGCTAAAAACAAATACTCCATCATTTGTTATGTCATTCCAAACAAATTTCTTTTCTGTGTGTAACACAAAGCAATTACAACTGATCTTTTCCTAGCTATGCTATTTCTGCTCATAACCCCCTTTCACTGAATGGACAAGAGCAGCTCAGACATAGTTAAAATGTTTGTTTTTGTATTCCACACAATAAAAGAATGCAATTTTAAAATAACTTCAGGGAGAATACAAAAATGTACAATATTAAGAGTGACACACAAAACAATACCAAATGCACTACTCTACTGAATTAATGCAATACTCTCTTGCACATTAATTAGGTTCAGTCATACACTGATTTAATAACAAAACTTTTAGTGCTAGATTTTCTAGGTATCCAGCCCAGCATGATTTTATGAATGGTTTTATAAGCTATTAAAAAGTGCAGTAGATGTTATACACCACTGTACATTTCTTAATATGATCATTATGGTCTTCAAGTGCACTAACCTTTCATTTCTCTTTATTAATGGGTCAGTTCACAAAACCTGTTTTATCCTTCAGAGCAGTGATTCCAGGGGTTTAGAAAGATTTCAATTTCCTTTGTAACTCTCTAAATCTTTGTTAATCTGTAAGTCTTTGCCACACTGCAAGTCTTGACTTCTCATTATGATTTGTACAAATGATTTCATATTCACTGGAGGGTGAAATTTCTTGCTTCTATGGTATTTCAAAGAGTGCTAATTACTTTAGTTTTGTCAAATGTCCAATCTAAATGTATTTTATAAACAATTTAAAAATAAAACAAAACAAATCTACCATTTTGAAAAGTTTCTTCATGAATACTCCCTGAAAACTCAAGGAAGACGTTTCATTAAAAGGAAAAAAAGCTACTTGGTGAGGGTTTTTCACACCCACATGGCACTTTTCTTCTCCTTTTTAGCTTAAAATGAATCATTGGTGGCAAGTTTTACAATATTAATGATAATGTTACATTATACCTTGTATAATGGGTAAAAAGAAATACATTTCTGATTTAGTGTCAATGAAAGTGTATGTAAAGGTTACAGATGGGTCTCTGGGGGTACAAAAAGTTGAGAAATACTACTTTACAGTCTACCACCAAGGGTCTAGTCTACATACTTAAACAGTTAACACTCCCAGAGTGGCCGCACACTATAATGTGAGTGATAAGATAGTTCCTAGAAGAAGGCAGTTTAAAAAATAAAAAAATAAAAAGTCTACACATTTTTAGCGATTTTGAATATTCTACTCTAACACACTTTCCAGTGCTTCTTGCAGGGACAAATTGCAAAAACGGTTTTGAATCTGAAAAAGACTACAAAAAAGTCCCCCAGCTGTTTCAGGCACACTGCTGGGCCACAGTCAGAGCTGAATTCCTCTGCTAAAGGGGACTGAGATCCACAACCAAATTATAGACAGAGCAGAAGAGATAAATGGTAAGCTCACAGTTAAATTCACCACAGATTACAGATATAACTGACAGAAAATTTGAACCAAAAAGCATCTCTATGCTACTGTATCTGTCCATGAGAGCGAGTGTTGTTGTAATTGGTCCACAAACTCTTCGTTAATTTCATTATTCCACCTGCCAGCCCCAATTTCACTAACCAATATAGTCAACATCATAGATGTCATGAAACCTGTTGTGCTTCTTAAATTTACCATATTAAGCGTTGACTGTGATTCACAATGACATACTATATAGGATAAAACTATCGATCTCTTGTGCCCCAACACCCATTGTTTTTTAAAAAGTACCACAAGATCCAACATCATCTAATGGACACCCCTGCCAAAATTGGACTGATATGAGAGGGGGAGGAGAGGGATCCAAAGTAACAGCGTGAAATTGCATAAAACATGCCATTGGGCGCCCAGCGCACTTCCACACTGATCACTCTCCGCTCGGAGTGGATGTTCACAGCTAATATATATATGTGTGCTAATATATCAATCTAATATTAGAGGAAATTATTTTATTACTTCCAGTGATCCAGTTAGAATGGAATTAATAGGAAATCTGTCAAACCAATTAGACATATCAGCAACAATATTAAACAAGCACAAGTTCACTTGTCAGATTTTCAAGAAACATTTTTGTACTTATGGATTTAAAGATTCATTGGAAACCACATAAATGTACTTTAACATACGTTTTACTGCAGTTTCTAGATAAAATGAACACTATATATGGGGAAGCATGAGGCCAGCCATTTTTGTTTATTTTCAGACTAATCATTTTTACAGGGACATAACCTCGACAAAAAGTTCTTTGCACAACCCCAAATAAATACCACAAAACAATTTAAAACTGTCTATGGTTTGTAATTATATATATTTGCCTCACAATTTTATCTTCATATGGACTACTTTCTGGCATGGTCAGTTTGCTCAGTAGCTCATTTTGTAAAGTGTTGTAATTATGATGCAGAGCACTTGGGTTTGAGTCTAGTGAAGCATGGTTCAACAAAACATATAAAAGCATAGTAAAATTAAGCTAAAATGATGTAGTTGCAGTTCACTCTTACGTTTGCAATATTGGTTGGATTTAAGGAAGAGTTAAAGTCAGTGGTCCCAGAGGTATAGAAGGATGTGAATCTGAAATAAACACCATAACATACCCTAAATCTAAGTTCACACTGCACAATTTTATTCCTTATTTTCACTTGCCAACAGGTTTATAGAAATCACTGACAAATGCCTGAAATCAAACTGGTTTACCAGTGTTCTTAAGTAAATTATTTATTGACCTCCAACTATTTGTCTCTCTCTTTGCAGAAAACACAATATTTGTTCCCTGCATTTCTCCAAAATTTTTCTCCTCCTTTTTTGATACAAACAATTGGCAAATTATTAAAAATACTTATTGCAGGGTACCATTTCTAGTCTCGCATGTGATAATTTTTCTTCCTTATCACTTCTGGCATGCATTTGCGAGCCAGAAATAGTTATCTGTGATTGTTTCTAGTAAAGTCATGCAGTTTGTATCCTCCTGTCACTGATCCAGCGTGCAACTTAAACACAGCAGCAACTCAGTGCTTACTCAAATAGTCATGCAGTGTGAAAACCAGAGCAATCCTATGATTTTGAAAAGCGTGCAGGCATACATAACGCATTTCAGATTCAGTAAAATCTAACCAGTGACCTCTAGTGGATTTTTCGTCTCAAATAAGGAATGAAACACACCTGGAGCAACCTATTTTACATTTTGCAAAAGTGCAAGCTAAGCGCTTACTGTATTTACAAAGAGCCTATGTTAGAATTAAAATCTAAATAAAACGTAACAATCAATATAATCAAATCTGAACAATTAAAAGTACTTGTTCAGACATTAAAAAGACATTAAAAATGTTTTTTCATACTTCTTTTTTTCAGTAACCATTGCCACTTGAGTCACATCTAAACAGAAACTATCCATTAAATAAGCCAGCAACTCAATAATCCTTTCAGGAACATATTGCACACTTTGAAACCTTTCAAACATAGCAGTTCTTTAAAAATGTACAGCACTGCACAATCATGAATATATGTTTTTAGAAGTAAAATCTATTGAAACACCCAAGCAATTACCTATAGTTCAAAGATAGCTTGAACTGTTGACCTCCCAGAGGACCTGAAGTTTTCTTGCTTATGTCATCACTTTCCCTTCCCCCAGGTGAAAGATCCTCTAAAGTGGTGAAAGGTAGTTGTGCTCAATCTGAAGTTAAAGGATGAGCGGATCTGGCAGGTGGATTGGCTATTAGAGTGGAGAAGATAAGAGAGACAGATGTGGATAATCTGTTCCACCTGTGCTAACTTCCCTACCTGGGAAGTACACATGACCACACACTGACTTCAGAAACAACTTCCCTCTGTAATCCCTTAGTTATCGCCAAAAGGCAGAAATCATCCAATATTGTTTGGAAGAGAGGGAGAAGTGGTTTTGTTTCTAGCTGGAGGTGGTTTATCATGGGTGGCTTATTCATAGTAGATATTTATCACTAGCCATAAGACACAGTCATACAGACTGAAATATAATGCTTACTTAAACAAGATATTCTCAAGAGACTTGCAACATAGCAGCTAATAACATTAAAATATGCATTCCGAAAGCAGTCAACATCCCAGTTAAAAATGATGGAGTTTCTGTTAAGCCATATGACAAAGCCATACGTCAGTCCCAATGAATGAGGTCAAGACTGCAGCTGAGCTTTTAAGACTACAAATCAGAGGGTCCCAGCACCTCATGTGTACTCGCCAAGCACCCACATTTCCCTGGTGACCCCTTCAGAAAGATAGTCTTAGTAGACAATTACTCTCTCTACATGTACAACCCTCGTAATTTATAATTGCGATCACATAACTCATGCGTTTCAAGACAACTTTGCCAAACGGATGACAGATGGCCATGATGGAAAAGTCCAAGGGAGAGAAATAAGATCAGTATATTAGGTGAACGCTGACTGATGCCCAATGAATTATTGAGTCACCTACTCCATGCATTCATATAACATTCAGCTACATGTGCAATTCTGGAACAATTATTCAATTCCATGGCATAAGCTCAAGACAAATATGCCCCAAGTGGCCTGAAAATAAACGATTAGAAATTCAACAGCTTTTTTATGTTGTTGCTGTCGCACTCACAATTGACTTTCCCTCCTCTCTGTGAATTCCAGCTAAATGAATCTTAATAACCATTGAATTTCAAAGTGACCCAAAGGAGTTTAAGGGAGAGTGCAGTGAAAACAAAGTAAGTCTAATTTTAGGCAGTCGTGATTAGTGTACGGCCCATGTCGCACATTACCAATGGGAAGCTTTTCAAAATCTTGTCAAGACGTCCACATTGTTATGTGTAGCATATGGTATCATTTATACTCTAAACGTAGTAAAATTCCAAAGTGTCTGCTGCTGCTGTGTATAAAAAGATACACTGTTTTGTCAAGGTAATCTTGCTTAATTGCTGTCATTTAAAACATAATCAGGGTGGGTGTATGAGCCAAAAGCAGCACAAAGACCAAGAATTAACAAAACACCTAATTTCTTGACGAGACAAGTCACTATGGAGAAAGAATTCCACCAATTGGAAATGTATTGATAATTATGTATTTGTTTATATTAAGATATTTATTTTCTGTTCTTTCTTGCTCAGACAAAAAGAGAGAAAATACTAAAGTCTAAAGCAGTGACACCTGCTTCCACTTTTTATGGCAATATAATTGTGCTCAAATTATTTCCCTTTTAAACCACTGGAGCTTAAATGATTAAGAAAAAAACAAAACTTTCTCCTTTCTCCTTTTGCATCAACATGTTAAACTTTTTACCCTCTGAAAATTTTCAATTGGTTAAGAATATGCAAATGGTAAATATACCAGACTTACTTGGAGCTGTTAACAAAGATGTTGAATTTATACTGTAAAAAATCAAAACAACCACAAAGACATAAAATGGTAATCATCATATAATGATAGGTAAGGTCAAAGGTAACCACCATGGTGGGTTGAATGTAACGTATACCCTAAATTGTTAAAAAAATGTCTGTCCATGCTTTACAGATTTAACATAAGGAACTATACAAGTTCCATTCATGTGTTTCTGCAGAACTAATATTAACTACAATTAACTACAATCACCAGTGCCAGTGATGTTGACGGTTGATGTTATATTTTACTGATCAAGACATTACTACTAAGTTTGAAAATAAACAGAAGAATAGCCGTTTAATTAGTTTTATGCCGACCTTAGGGGGGGGGGGGGTCAATCATAGTCAATATATTATGACTTGAATGGTATACCAATACAGTGACTAAAATGACTTGAAAATGAGCTTGCCGGTGCTTACCATGGCATCTCCTTGATCTTGATCGTATTCATAGTAGTCGTGACTTGACTCGAAAGCAAGGTTTGCATAAAACAATGCGAGACAGAAGACAGAAAATCCAAATAAGTGCATTTTAGAAAAAAAACAATCTCTGAAGTCTGAGCAGAGTCTCTTGAAAGTTCCTCTTTCTTCAGCTTTCAGCAGCAGGTTTCTAGAAAACTCTGTCCTTCCTTAAACTAAAATAAAACCCATGTATACATCCAACATTTTAAGAAGTCACTTCGGTACTGGTCCATGGAAAGCACCGTGAGCCGTTTCCTTCTTTACAAGCGGCTGTGAACATCCACTCCGAGCGGAGAGTGATCAGTGTGGAAGTGCGCTGGGCGCCCAATGGCATGTTTTATGCAATTTCACGCTGTTACTTTGGATCCCTCTCCTCCCCCTCTCAGTTTTTCCACAGCCTGCCTCTCTGGTCGCGGTTAGACGCATTCCGAGACATCAAGAGACGAATATCACGGCACGCGCGCTTCCTCAGGTGTGACTACAGCACGTCAAACTCATTGTGAGCAATTCTCGCAAGAGCGCACATCATCAACCTCGAAGATATCGTTTGCAGGCTAAGGTTAAAAGGTCAGGGCTTAAATAAATATTTCATTTCAGAAATACCGTTTCCCCTTATGCTTTTTATGCTAAAGATTACGATGGTCGTGTTTTTTCATTCAGTTTTAAGGAAATTTTAAAAAGGGCTGTCATGCTTTAAAATAGGGAAGAATAAAAGTAAAGATAAATCTATAGATACTGTAGATCTATAGATACTGTAGGTATTGTTAGACCAGGGTGAATTTGTGGTTGTAATGGTCTAACAACAATAACCATGTGTTGTATTGTATTGTATTGTATTGTATTACTTTTTTTATTAGTAATAAAAGCATGGTTAATTTTCATCAGGGCCAAAATTATACCTGCTGTACTTTTTTTGTATGCTACAATAAATATTATGGACTCTTGTAACCATTTGCCTTGGCTTTGGATTGAAGATAATAATGTTTAAAACGATTGTTTTGCTTCATAAGCCCCAATGTATCATCAGAAGCCACAGGTATAGATTTTGATTTGCTGTGTACATGTTTATTTTATTGTCTTTTTACTTTTAAAGTGCCAGTATTGGCTCACACTTTTATGAATCATAAAGGAGCATGATTTCAGCTAAAAATCTTCTTTAATGTTCTGCTGCAGAACAAATGACAGCTATATATCGGATGGCTTGAGGGTGGGTAAACTGAAAGCAAATTTTGATTGTTGGCTGAGTTATTATTAAGATGTATTCAGAATTTTATTTTATTTATTATTTGTTAACAGAAAAGTGTAATTTGCTGTGATGTACACTGTATTGTTAATAACTTAATTAATAAGATGAGATAATTACCAGTGCATTTATTAAAAAATGCAAATCTAATAAACTGATAACCAACAAGCAGTATAAACATTGTAAATTAGACAATAAAAAACACATATGTGATTAACTGGGCCACCTTTACTGGTGCTAACTGGTTGACTCAAAAAGTGTCATATAATGTCATATTTTTTCTGTTCACCCTACTCAAAGGGAGCTGCATTTGAGAGGATGTTTTAATTCTGTTGGATGGCTCTTTCTCCTTAGGGGGTCTTCAAGTCCTCAAGATCACAGAATGCTCTTCTAATGCTGTGGAATGCAAGTCCCACTTGAGCCCTTGTGTTCCATTCACCGCTGTCAAATGGTTGCATTTCATTTTGTGATCTTCTCAAATACTACTTTAAGTAGCAGTCTAAACATGCGCTGTCAAATGGATTCAGTGTTAACACTAAAGGTCTAGCTCGAATTGGCTCAGGGGATAAGGGTTTTTGAATGATAAACTAATTTGCCATGACACTACTGAATACATCAATATGAAAATACTTGACAATGCATATTTAAATTGCCAGGGTTGTTTTCCAGAGCAGTAGAGAGAAATGTTTCGGTTTAGTTTGCTATTCAAATAAAAAAAAGTTACGTGATAAATCATTGTACACGTTTATTTTTAAATGGCCAAACCTTCCCACTTGTAGAAGAAATAGTAATTCCAAATAATTGCTTACAGTACTTGCTGTCACAAATTTGAAAAATGTCAGTCTTATCATTTTAAGTGGGCAATACATTTGGCAACCTTTTTTTTTTTACTTCTCTTTGCTCAAGAGCTGTCTTATTCTGCTTCCCTAAATGCTTTGATTGTACTAATACTAAAAGGTCAAAGTTCAGACTGGTTTTATAGGGATTAACAGGGGTTGCTTTTGCTTTGACATTACTAAACACATTACTTCATGGGAGAACTTCTAACATCGTCAGCTAGGCGTCTGGAGCTGCTTTAGAAATTTCTGCCACAACTGATATAATCTTATTTGGAAGGCATTTGATTTCCTCAGTGAGACTTTTGACATACTTAGCTTCAGTCTCAAAGAGTTTCAGAAGCTGACTAGCTTTCATGCTTTTGTTCTACATGACCATTTACATCTTCATTTTTCTCTTATTTGGCCAAAGTAAGCTGGAACTGGTGTCCTTACTTAAACTCTGTGCTTTGTTCTCGAGAAATCTTTTCAAATTAAAGCTGCTTCATGTATAATTTGTTTAATGCCTTCATTATAGTAGATTACTGACTTGTCAATTAAAAGCTGATCTGAGGGTTTTGTCAGTCTTTTTTGATGTACATTAAATATGACTCATTAAGGTAAAAAGAATAGGCTTCACTTATGATATGAAATCAAACATAATTTGCTTGATGGTAGGTGGAAATGAGGCACTGGTTTTCCCTCTTTAAAGCATTTTATTGGATAAAATGATTTGTTCTGACAGGATAAGTGGAAATACATTTGCATCACAAAGAAATGTGTATTTTAAATTCAAGTTGTGTCATTAAATTATTGGAGAAAAATAACTTCAAGTTGTCATGAAACGAAAGCCACTTAATGGCTTTTTTTTTTTGTAGTTTGTTAATCCATACAGTATTTTGATCTGCACTTTTATGTCACATCAATAAAAATGCCATTATATTATAAAACTAAAGTCTGTAGATTGTGATTTGCAAGATAACATCATTATATTTATGACTTCCAATATATGGGATTTTGATATCTCCTCTGACAACTTTTGATGTTGAATATTTTACTCTGCAGTTTAACAAGGTAACTTTCATTGACATTTTTAGTAGTTTTAAGCAATATATAACAGAAAATGTACAGCCATTTGTAACATAAATTACATGACCAACCCAGACAATAAATTACAAAAGATAATAATAAAGTTTTCAACATCACAATGTATCGGGTATCTGACATCAAGGTCCCATAATAAATAAAAAATAAATGAATATATCACAAAATACAGAAAACTATTATTTTTTTAATAAACTGTGCTTTCTTTAACAGTGTGGTGTTTAGGTCTAATTTTATTCCGTCCTAGTGTATTACACCTGGTCCACACACAGGTCCGCTAACTTCATTGTCCATCACCAGCTATGATTACTTGAGTCAGTCTGTGGCCCCAAAAAGGAAGGCACAGGAATTTATGAGGGTATGGCACAGTGACCCAGCACTGTCTACCACTTTTGCTTGTCTGCTCATGTGTGCACAGCTTGTTCCCTCTCACTGGGAATTGCTCCTGCCGGAACTGGGAAACAATGGATGTGGGAGTCCTGTGACTGGAGCCACTGCTTTGGGAAGCGCTGGACCCTGTTAATGCTGGAATTTGTGGTGTCCCTTGTTTCAAACAACGGCTGTGTTGGGTAGGGTAGATCGATGAGGATAAGATGGCGAGGTCATGGGGGGCAGGCCTAATCTTGCACTTTCCAGCATTCCTTGGCATCCACATTGCTTTGTTTGTAATAAATTATAGAGTATTTTGACATTGAAGACCTGTGGATAGAAACATACATACTTATGCATTTAGTGCTTAATGTGTACAGATGTGTGGTAAACTTGTAATTAACTCAGACATTTGAGCAGATGTTACCATGTCAAACATGACTTAATGGAGTTGGAAACCAAGTGAACGGCCCATGTTTCAGTGATTAAAAAGGGAAATGTGTTGTGACTGAGATAAGGAGGGGTTTTAAAACTTCTTTGTTTCACGGTTGACAGCTGACACAATTAAACAACAAATGAGGAAAATGGCAATACAAGAAATCTGCTGTGTGTGGTTTTGTGTGTTTATACAAAGTATTGTGTATTTAAGCAGTAATTTGCTACTTTCTTTTTTCTTTTTTACCTGGCCTTGTTCAGCTTTATATGTCTTGGGCCAAATTTGTGTAACAAATTAATATTTTTATTTAGTGAATGTTCATTAAATTGATCAAAAGTGATCTTATACAGTAATCTCATCATTGCTACAAAACTATTTTCTTATATTGGTAATGATGATATATATTCTAGGGAACCTAATTTAGAATATTGAAATGATTTCAATATCAGGTGATCAGGTGACACTGAAGAATAAATAAATTGATGCTGAATTTCAGCTTTGCCATAAAAAAAATAAAATGTTTAAATTGACTGTAAATGTAAAAAGTATTTCCAATCAATTTTCCATCAAATAAATGCAGCTTTGTTGAGCATAGGAGAAAACATCCAAAAACTTTAAAAAGTGAACTTACAGTACCCCCTCCCCCCCCTCCAAATTTTGAGCATATATGTAATTGTACGTGGCACCTGCCATAGAGCATATTTTATTTGATTGTACAGTCCAGCAGAATGAAAAAGTTTTGATGGAATAACACAATCTATTATAAAGTAACAAAACATTAAATAAATAAATAAATGTATGGCAAACAACATTCTCTTTGAGAGATGAAATTCGCTCAAAGTAAATTCAGCTAAAACACCTGTTATATAAATCCTAAAATCCTGCCTTCATGACATTCTAGACAAAAATGGAAATAGATAAAAGAACCCCATGCTTCTACTTCCCATGTTAGAGACTGTTTGACAACTAAACGGCACTTCATAAAAAAGGTCTAAACCACAGGTTAGATACTCACAGACACCAGTGCCATTTGACCCTCGGCTCATTGACATATTTGCCCAGCAAATTACCCTCACTGAGAAGAATTCAAAGTAAGGGACCAGTGAAGTGACCTCTTAAAAGCGATCTTTTACACATGTAAAAACATTCCTGCTCACACACATACTGACACACACACTTTGGCATTCAAGATACTCTAAAGAGAGAGAGAATGAGGAGGGCAGAGAAAGAGAGAGAGAGAGAGAGAGAAAGCGAGAGAGAGAGACCTTCCACCTCTGGCCTGCTTGTATTCGTATGGAAATAAGTCTTCTTGAGAAGTTTATGTTAAACTCTGAATGAGGATTAACATGGCTCCCGCTTCACTAAACAAAGCAATTACTGAGCACACATCTCCCTCAGTCTGACCGGCTGTATAAATATTGCCTATCCTGCTGCAAACAAATTGCATAGTCACAAACAAATTGTTTTTCTTGGTACAGTGTAATTAATTCAGTACTAAATGTTTTCTCACATTCTTCAAGACAGCTTGGAATGTGTCTGAAATTATTTTTGTGTAGAACGTGGTGTACATAATTCAAGGACACTAATGAGACCACTGTCTCCCACCTTTGTTTATTTCTTGTTATGAATGATAAGGTGCAAGGTGATGTTTGACAAACCCATACATTTTTATCTCACAAATTTGAGAAGCTTATCTCAGGTTTACTTAAATGTTTCTATACTAACACCCACAAAGATCACCCTATGAATAGAGAAATGACGCGTCAGACTTTCACAGAAGATAATCTGTAATCTGTCTAACAGACAGATTTGTCCAAACTGGCCCTTTAAGCTTCACTGGTCATATACAGTGGGCCATTTCTCTCAGCGTTAACATATATTGAGATTTAATCTGTTTCTATATAATCAAACAAGCCTTACTGATGGTAGAGGAGTTTATGTAGCAGCATATGGTTCCCATGGCAACTATTCATGACCTCATCTCAAACTTTTACAGCTTGAACTGAGCATACTCATTTTCGTGTGTGTGTGTGTGTGTGTGTGTGTGTGTGTGTGTGTGTGTGTGTGTGTGTGTGTGTGTGTGTGTGTAAATATCAAAAGTAATTGTTTGGAGCTCATTCTATAACTAGATTTTTTTAGCCAACATAAGAATTATTTAGAGGAGTGTAGATTAAACGTCTACTTGCATTTTGGAGAAAAGTCTCTGGCATGACTCTATAGGAAAATGTTCTCTTCCTATAAACATGAGGAAACAAGTTTGACTTAATATGAGAGTGATGAGACATTTGGGCAAAAATAGTGGTGAGTGTGTCATTTTGATAACATATTAGTATCCTTAGTCATTGCCGTGGACGCACATGAAGACTTGCACAAGGTCAAATAGAGATTACAAAGTAAGTCAAAACTGGGCTGTCTTTGGGTGTCTGGAGTTTGACCTTCTCAAAATGAACTACTTGAATCTTGACAGATGACTTTCAAGATAAACAAATGTCTTAATGACTTTATATGGAGCTAACACAGTTCCAGCAGTTCGGAAACAAAGTTAGAATAATTCTAAGAAGATAACAGAAGTGATTCATTTTTACAAAGACGTTTTTTTCTTCATTTCACATTAAAAGTTGTGTAACAACAGTGTAGAAATATGAGGGGAATATTTTATGAAATCGAATACAGTGCTGCCAAATAAAATGAGCTGAAGCAGCACAAAAAGTGTAAAAGACAGAAATGCCATTAAAACTGATGACAGACTAGATGATTTTGGCATCAAGTTTACTCAAAGCAAAGACTTTTGGGATTCAGTCACGGCTGTATCAGCATGGCATTGCTTTTTACTACAGATATGACTGACATATCATTGTAGGATCATGATGTACATCAAAAAGAATTTTAATAAAACAAATTTGCTTTGAAGGCCAACTAGTCCAGCTAATATATCCTGTTTTGAGGCCTCATGAGCCAAAAGTGCAATATACCGTATATAGAGCCAAGTGTATATAGGATGTTCACAGAGAGCGTATGGATTATTTAGGCCAAAAAGTGCATGTTGTGGGTGTAGTAGCAACTGATTTACAATATTGAGACTTCATGGACTGGATATTATCATGTGAGAACTAGGTGCAAAGCACCTGCCAGTCAAAAAACAAAACCAACTGTTACTCTTCAAAAGGCTGAGGTCAGATCACTTGTGAATTAGGAAAACGACCCCTACAGACTAGCTGACGAGAGCGAGAGAAAGATAGAGAGAGGAGGTATGTTTCCCATGAATGTTTGCCAGGTTCTGTCGGACTAATCCGCTGGGAGAAACAAACCCAGTGTGTTTCAAGGCTTTGGTTAAGTAATGAGGAATTCTTGCCTCTAATTTGAGAAAATGGGCTTTTTTTTCTTGTCCTCAGTACTGCACATACTGATGTCTCAACCTGCTTAGTTGAACCTGCTCCGAGAAGCAATCTTTTGAGACATTGAAGAGCTTGTTTATTTCACATTTATACAGATAAGTTTTTGTCAAATAACAAGCTTTAGATTGGTAGATGTCATGGCCAAATTCAGCCGTGTAAATCTGCATGTGTGCCACACAAAGACTGAACACTGAGGCGTAAGGCCCAATCAACCTCAATTTGTATTTAGCAAAGAGCTGTTTATCTTTCATCTAATTTTCACTTCTGCATTCTGAGAGTACAGTGTGAAACGATGCCAGTGTTTACAGTACTGTATATTGAAGGTCTCCTGTCGTGCCTTGAAAAATTCAATGTGCTGACAATTTATATTTACTGTAAATTGAAACAGGAAGACAGACATGACATATCAGTCAGCTCATGTACTTTGAAAAAATAGCCAATGGCATTTTGTTTGTATCACAGAGTGCAGTAAAGCTGAATTTAACAGCTGATGACAGTCACAACCTAATAGTAATCCTAAGTCTGTCTAACTGTTTGTCCTCCTAATCTCCTTGATTTTAAAATATACATTTCTGAGTATAATTGGGTCCAATATATTTTGTGGTCTGTGCGTACTTGCATACATGTGCTGCTCTGTATCCTGTTTCCAAACCAAACCAGACCAAACCAGACAGTAGGCACACTATGGTGGTTTTTGTAACCTTAACTTAAAACCAGACTTCATTCACCACAACTGAAAAAAATGTTTACTCTGTATGAATCATTTTATCCACTACATAGCACTAGATGTGCCATTTAACATTTAGAAAATTATATATGCAGTAGGGGAAATAAGTACTGAACACCTCATGTTTTTTCCTGGGAATAATATTTATAAAGAAACTAATGACATGGAATTGGACCAGATTTTGGTAAAAACCCAAACAATACAAACATTAAAATAAAATAAAATAGAACAAATCTAAAGATTATGTGTAATAACAATGGAATGACACAAGGAGAAAATACTGAACTACTGAAATGTATTTAATACTTTATATAAAATTTTTTTTTTGTGATTTTCTTTTATTTGGCAGCTTAAAGACGCCTCTCATATGAAGAATGAAGTCACATGCATTGCTCAGGATTTTTTTTTTTTTACAGACTTCAACAGCATGTAAAAATCTACAGCTTGATTTTCCTTTTCTGAAACAATTTGAGTTTCCTTGGCTATGTTTTGGATCATTGACTTGCTGAAATGTCAACCCTGATTTCATCTTCATTATCCTGGTAATGTAGATGTTGGACTGAAGCAGCTAATATTCATTTACAATGACGAAGAGCAGAGGGTTGCTTTTTCCCTGTCATTTCATTTGATAACAAATAACCTAATTTGTAAACTAATTAGTTTTTATTTATTTGCCTATATGGATTTCTTGGGTTGTTACCAACATCCGGTGAACATTTTAAGTCAACAGCACCTTTAGAAATATGTTTTCTGAGAAAAATGGTGATGTGTTCAATACTTATTTCCCCCACTGTATATATTTTTTGTGAATATTTTTGACTGATTTTAGCTGCAGCTTTGGTATCAGTTTATAGTGTAACTGTCACGGTTGGGGAAAGGAGCGAGAACTCAAATGCAGGGAAAATAATGGGTATTTATTAATAAAATAAAACAAAAAAGCAAAACAAACAACCCCGAGGGGGAAAACATTAACAAAAGACAAAAAACAAACTTGACTGGGCTGGCAGGGAAGAGCAGGGCTGGACAGGGCTGGACACGACAGAACATGGAGGAAAATAAGACGAACTGGCACAGGACAGCAGAAATGAGGAGAATATAAGCACAAATAATTAACACGCAAACAGGTGGACAGGATAAACTAATAATGGGTTAACAAGGAGGGTGGGACTAGACAATAGACGGGAGAGCACATGACAAACAAACACAAGCCATGTGCTCACACAAAACAAGACTAGAACACGCAGCCAATGAGAGAACTCATTAACCACGTGTTCACATGACAAAGCACATGACAAGCACGGGGCGCATGTAAACATGCACCACATGCTAAACACAACACCAACAGAAGACTGAACGCAAGACACGAGTACACAATAAATGAAAACACTCACGGTGCACTCACACATGCAACATGCATGTCTCATCCCAGCGCCAACCGAAACCAACTAGACTGAGATGCTGGGAATGAAACACCACGCTGCAGACAGAACAAACACAAACACCAGGACAAGAGCGCGCATCCAGACCACGTGCGGACCTCCCACGCATTAAGCAGTCTGCACGCAACCAGGATGGTGCTCATACAATGACACAATAACAGAAAACGAGTGCTCGACCCGAGAAAACTCGAGCCGAGCACAACATACAGGACAAGACAGGACTAGTGTCTGGACTCTGCCACCAAAACATGAATTTACAAGACCGGAGTGGCAGAACCCTGACAGTAACAGGTGGTTCATATTCTAGAAAATATTTGATTGGACCAAAATCTCATGGAATTCTGAATTTCATCAAAATTCCTGACCCATATTGGTGGATGTGAGAGACTGTAGATTTTGAATCTGTATATCTTCTATGTTTTGGAGCATATACTAGCTAGATAACCTTAAGTCTATGACATGTTCTTAAAAAACAAACTTACATTTTTATTTCATATACAGACTTAACATAAATAATGTTCATACCTGTGTGATCATTTTATGACTTTCTTTATTCTAATACATTAGTATCATTATGTCGGTACTTTTTTGAAAAAAAAGATGGGCAGATGCACTATATGACCCCCGACTGAACTTAATGAACTCTAAATAATTCTAATCTTGGAAATGCATACAAAGACATATGAAAGTCAAACACAATTACTACTTGTCAAAACAGTGGTAGTGCTCTTCATTACTGGGATAACTCTCAGCGATAGCATGACCTCATTACCTTGGTTTGGTAAACTACATGTAATTATCTTAAATGGGGAGATCTTTGTCTTTTAGGATGATGTAATGCATCAAAGTACAAATTTAAGACTGTAAAAGTAAAACTGATTGTGATTTAGTCTGTCATTTTATTTAAAATTCTGTCAGTATATGCGTGAAATGCATTAAATAGGATTGTCTAGGTTTAGTGTTCTGAATCTACAGTACTGTGTATGGAGAGACAGTCATCTAGAATTCAGTGCCGAGCCATTATTAGTATTTGAAGCCAATAAAATAATGCTGACTATTTTTTATTTACTCTGCAGCATGCATGTAGAGGTTTTCTAGTTGTCTATTTAGATTTTTCAGGATTAATGTTATACTTCAAAAGGTCTGCACCTGCATGTCTGCAGCTTGCAGCATCATATTCGAAAAATAATTTAATGATGTACTGAATCCGTTGATGCTGCAACGGAGAATAATTATGTACTGTACATGTGATTTTATTATTATTATTTTTAATAATAATAATAATAAATATTATATGCAGAATTTTGAGATGACAACTGTAACATGACAAAATGTGGAAAAAGTTTATCTGGCTGAAATGAAAAATAACATAAAATATACAGTAGTGATCGCATAGAGTAATCTGTGATCAAAAGTGATGTTTGGATGTAACATTTGCACAATCATCAAACAAAAAACAATAACAACAACATCAACTACAATAAAAACTACAGTTTATGAGAATATGGTTCTTATTTTTAGAATAAAGAAAATGCACAGAAAACATAAAGCTCAGAATATTAAGTAGGTTGTCATTGTATTTCATTAGCCATTTTCACGCACATGTTATCAATAAACATGCATCCTGTAAAAAAGTGTCTTTTAAGTATATTCATTCATTCATTCATTTTCTTTTCGGCTTAGTCCTTTTATTAATCAGGGGTTGCCACAGTGAAATGTGGGGTAAACTGGAGCACCTGGAGTAAATTCACACGAACATGGGGAGAACATGCAAACTTCACACAGAAATACCAACTGACCCAGCCGGGGCCTTGAACCAGTGACCTTCTTGCTGTGAGGTGACAGCGCTACCTACTGTGCCACCATGTCACCTCTTTTAAGTTTATTCAGTTATAATTAAGTAAAGTTCAAGTATAATTTTCATTATACTTTAGGCAGGAAACATAAGTGTACTTGTAAGTGCCATATTTCATTACTACTTTTGACAAAACTAGTCCACTTTTAAAAAAAACATAACAAAAAGAAAACAAAAAAACTATACTTCAAGTATACTTTGAGTGTAACGAAACCTCTAGGAACTTTATCTAGTTTTATCCTGGTATATGCAATCAGCTGAATAAATAAATCAAAGGTAGTCCTCTACACAAGTATATAAATTATATTAAAAGTACATAATAAGTATTTTTTATTTTAAAAGCACACTAACAAACATAATAAGCATGCTAAAATGTACATCAACATAACATCAATATTTAAATAAAAGGCAAAGATAATTTCACAAAGTTCATTTTCCTTGGTTGGACATCACTTTGTGGCCACTTCTGTATAGAGTGACACTGTTCTCTGAACTGTGTACACTTTCAACAGAGGTCTTGTAGTGTTTAACATGAATGTGTTTTGAAGACACACTGTTTGCTAACGCTGCTCTTGTGTTTTGGGAGACATGAGTGATTTATAATCCCCTCTGATGACAGAATGGAGGTAAACTTCTGCAAAGATTTTCAGATTTTAATTCTCATAAATTGGTATGCTATGTCAGCATGAAGCATAGAAAGACTGTCAAGGCTGGGATTTTATGGAAAGCCACAAAACGGAAAGTTCAGGCCTCAGGAAAACCCAGGGCCGATACACACAGAGGCTTCTGCAAGTCTCCATCTCAATAAATCATCAGTTCATACTTTCATCAAGTTCCAGCAGTAAAACTACTGTAAATACAGGTGCAATTATGGTCAATGCAAAAGCCTTTAGTTTAGTTTGGTTTTGCATTTGGACATTTGGTAGTATATTCTGGTAAACTGCAATAATTTCAAAAGCATCTATGTCAGAATTTTTTGAAACTGCATATATTAAAACCAAAAAACACAACTAAAAGTAATTTGTAATTGTTAAGAATTAAACATCTAATTCTTAAAATAAAATTACCAAGATTAATAAACACATAAAAGTGTGGATGTTTCAGTATTGAATAGGGTTAATTTAGATTATTTCTGTATTTACAGTTCATATTTCTAAGCATTATTTTAATAATATATATAAAAGAAGGCTCTGCAGATGATAAAGTGAGCATTAACAAGCACTGAGCTAATGTATTCAATCATTGCAAATTTTCTTTAGTTCTCAGAAAACATTCAGCCATAAAGCCAATATAGTGCAGATCCTGGATCATCTTACATAAAGTAGGTATATTTTTTGGCATAGGATTCAGTGGTGCTTTTGCTCAAACAAGGCTGAACATTCCTTTTGATTTGTGTACTGTGTGATACTGTTATATTTGAGTTTTATATTGCCTCATGTAGAGAGACTATATTACTGCAGTAAAATAAGGGGATGAGGCGAAGGGGGTTGAGATTTAATGTTCCTGTAGTCACACACCATTTAAAACACACCAAGACACAAATACAATGTCAGCCATTTCATGTATATATGTCTGCTTAATTCAAATGTCAGGTTCGTCTGGAATCATCTGGTGGTTTTCCTCTGTGATTTTAATACGAATTTGAGGATATGCTTGACAGGAAGTATTATTTTTAATACAATTCTGGAACTGCCTCTTTAAAACAGAGTTGAAACAGATGGTTTATGTTTTGGTCAGTATTAAAGTGTACCTTAATAGCACTTGTGTTCAGCTCAGGCTTTGTGGAGGTTTTTGCAATATCTTAAAAAAATAAAGCTCTCTGAAATAAAGCTCTCACTTTGTGGTCACTTTTTTTTTTTTTTTTTTAAAGGTTTGTATTAAGTATACCTCTTGAAATGGGACACCCCAATGAAAACTTTTATATGTACAAATAAACATAATATAGCCTACTGTAAATACTACTTAGTTTTGGACCTGAATCCTTTTCTGTTTCATTTAAATTGTATTTGTTGGAATATAACTCCTGGAAATGGAGTTATTTTAATTCCTGGAAATTTTCTTGTGGTAAAAAAATAGCTTTATAAATTACCATGTGATCTATGCTACACATACTGTAGGCCTATACTTTAATAAAAATTATACACAAGGTCATAAAATTACCTTGCTTGAAAAGACACAAAACAACAAACTGGAATTTTTCATTTTGTATTTAAAAATATGTTTGATTGCTATTAATGATCTGCAATGGCCATAAAAATTTAGCATACCATTGACAAGGAATAAGTGAAGAAGACAATGAATTAAAGTTGTTAGCAGATTACACTGTTTTTTAATTACTTTATTTTATTTACGTGTTATAACTTCTAAAAACACGAAACGAATGCCAGGGGTTAGTTGACAGTGCGGCAGGTAGGCCTACCATTTATTTTGAGACGTCAAAACTGCATTGACGCTACCGTGACAGCTTCGAAGCTACACGCGTGCTCCTTGCAAACTTAACTTAGCCTACGCAAACAAACAGCATTCTCACGGGCGCGTCGAATTCGGATTCGTGGATGATTTTGAGTGAGCAACGATTATTTTTCAGTCTGTTTTAACAAGAAAAAATGTTTGGAAAAATGTTTGGAGCTTGACATCTTGCATTCCTCATGTGCCAAACTTCATGACGTGTTGAAACTACATGAGGGTAAGTAACGCTAAATGGGTGGATTTTTATTTTATGCGCACTATTTATTCACACATATTTGAAGGGTTTGTTATACTTTGTTACAGAAGTTAACAGAAACAGAAGAGTGTTAGTCGTTGTTGTTCATGTTTTGCTAACATCGTTGCCATGCTAATTGGGTTGCTTACCCATAGGCCATAGGCAAAACATTTGCATACGTTAAAGGATATTTACTGAATCAAATGTGTTATTTATTTTCTCTTTAAGTTCACACAATTTTACAATAAAACTGCTAAAACTATTCTAGACTGCTTAATGAAACACCGTGACTTGTTTGGACTTCAGTGTTATTGTGGATGGACACAGCTCACGAGACACAGCTGTTTGTAAACAAAAAGATGAACATATGTTCCAGGACGATTTTTTTCACTTACTTTTTTCTTCTTCTGAGGAACAGCATGTTCCACAGCTGCGAAATCTTCATTCTATTTACAAGCAGCATAATGCCTCTTGATGATTATTGCTCACTTTTATGGTTTTCGTTTTGTTTGAATGAACTGTGATTCGGAAGAAATAATGCTTTGTGGTTCGAATATAACAGTTAGTACCTCGTTTCTCTGTGGCCTTTTGTGCTGTTAAACACATCAGCTTTTGTTAATCCACCTTCTCTGCTGGAATCAACTTAGTAATTATTTATCTTGGAGTATTATTGCTCTCTTTAGTCTTTTCAGTCTGCTGAAATGTTAATAGCGAAGGTTTTTGACCTTTAATTTGCCATGAATAAATAATTATTTGGTATTGTGTGCTCACAAATTAAGTTCATTCCA
Source organism: Danio choprae (assembly GCA_903798125.1). NCBI lineage: Eukaryota > Metazoa > Chordata > Actinopteri > Cypriniformes > Danionidae > Danio > Danio choprae. The sequence continues at coordinate 6,316,252 of CAIGQW010054073.1, read as the reverse complement.
TTGTGGCGACTCCTGATTTAAGAAAAGAAATGAAAAGATGAAGATAAGTGAGTGAGTAAGTGCCGACTCACATGACAGAAGTGAAGTTCTTTCAATGACATAAGAAATGATTTTGCGATAGTGTGTTTAATGATGGGGAAATTAGGTATTTCTAAAAGATATGGAAACATAAAAGTTTGGAAGGCAAACACAAGTTGGAATATAACAATACAAGATATGTCAGATCTTGGCCATGCTCAAAGCAGAATATTGACCAGAAGCCCATCTTTCAGCATCTCTTTCATAAATTCCCTTTCAGATCTGACAAACCATGGTTTTGCTCTCCATGGAAACAGCAGCCTCAATAGACCCATTTGGCCTCTTTATTCTAACACAAGCCAGACCCCCAGCAGAGAACCTGCACTTTTATCCTTACATTTTTGCATAAAATCCAAATCAATCAGCTCTGTGGATGCAGGCCAAAGAGAGAGAGAATGTCCTGTCTTGTATTATAAACCATTTCCTCAAGACAGAGCTATTATTGGACATTCTCTAAAAAGTGAGCTTCAGATATTTACAAAAAGCTATTAATCTGCATGACCATTAAAGGCTTGTTTTGAATACAGAACAAACAAAATGTTTTTCCTCTTAGTGATATCGGGGTTTACTGAAGCATTGTTGCAACTCAAGGTCAACAAACTAAAGAAGTTTCCACCCGTAAATGCCTAGGATTTTTAAATGATGACCGGATTTCCTCTAGGCCCCATATTCAGATATTTTATGTTCTGTTGTTTCTGCAACATTCTGCCTATCTTGGCCTGCTTTGTGATTTTTAAATATTATTGGGACTGTATTATTGATTATTGTCTGCTGTGAACACAGGGTTGCAAACATTGCAAATGCAGTAATTTGTAGCAGAATAAGATAATGGTGAATTTTCAGATGGGCTCTTTTAAACTTCTGTCACTGAGTTGTGTAGTTTTAGTGGCAGTAAAATCCCTGATGTGCTTGTAGTCAAGTAATGTTTAATTTTTTTGTTTTGTTTGTAAAAAGAAGATTGAGATTCCTAGGTTACAATGTTTTTGTTGTTATATTTCTATGCCACACACACTGCAGAGATAACAGTGTTTAGATGAATATATCACTATTTGCTGCACTCAGTCAAATAACAAAATAAACACAACAAAAATAACAAGCAGAATAAAATCAGAGATATTCATGGTCTGTTGAAATCTTTTTTTCAGACTTACTGATGTGCAGCAAAACTGTTAAACGGTCACCAACCAACTCGCAAATATGCTCAATTCGTTTTTTTCGAAGAGGGAGCTAACACACGTTTCTTTGAGCTAATATATATTCCCATGTCATTTACAAGCATAAACATGATCTCTGTCACGTGCACGTGCTTTCACTGACTCTCTGACTGATTCAAAGCAGGGAGATCTAATTGATGAAATTGATAAAAATTCTGTCAAATATTGTGCTGCCAAGAGCATTACTTATTTTGATACTAGTAATACTTCACTTTCTTCATTTACTTCACATTGGGGGGTACTTTGCCCCCATGTTGTGCATTTAAAATGTTAAAATTGCACTATATAGTTGTTTAAAGCAAGCAGCTTTTATAGTATTAAACAAAAGATGTCAATGTCTCCACCACACAATAAACAAAAAAGAAGCATTCTGAATGTTTTATTTAAAGACTATATTGCCGTCAGGTGCAGAATTTGTAATATTTGTATAAATTAGGTTTTTATAGAAGAAACTGTACAGATTTAGGATGAGGGTCCTTTGCTTGAAGACAATCGTTTTGGAGATCTGTGGATTTAAACGATTGAAAAACTCATATCTAGCCAACACAAAACTCCAGACATTCCTGCTCTGTTGTGGAATTTAGCGTTTTTTTGTTTTTTTGTGTGTGTGCGTGCGTGTGTGCGTGTAACTAGTGTACAGTCTGGTAGGAAAAAGGCAGGAATGCCATTTCTCACCAGCCTTTTGGAGAGGCTTCCTCAAGGACCCTTTGGGGAGTCGTCATACCACTCTCATGACCTACCACGACTGTTCTTACTTTCGGAGGGTCTGATTGTTTCTCAAGAGATATGTCAGTTTGTTTGAGTACAGTATCCTGCTCCTCAGATTTAAGTCTTTTGTTTATTTTTTCCAATCATAAAGACTAATGCACTCTTTAAATGCCCTTTTACTGACCTTTAAAGTTCACCCAAAAGTGAAAATTAGAAGAAGAAAATTAGAGAAGTCTTTTCTTAAAATATCCATTTATTATAAATACATTTTAATTGTCATATTCAATCTAAATTGACTAGTAAAATAAAGACAAGTGTTTGCAGTTTAACCTAATATGTCTGTTTATTTAAAATAAATTGTATAAATAATAGCATAATTTAAGCTGCGGTATTAGCACTGTACCTTGTATTTGCTAGTGCTATTGCTCAGCTCAGACAGTGCTTTAAAACCTGGTTGAAGACCTCTTATCCATCACAAAATTGTATTTTGTTGCAGATTGGAATGAAGAGCCAGGAAACGTCTTATGTAATGTATGTTATGCTATAAATGTATGTTATTATATAAATCTAGGCACATTTTGACATTGTAGGTTTTTTTTTTTATTTTTATTTTTTTTACTGATTGTATTTATACTGTATAATGGTTCATGAGCTTCAATTAGGTCAGTCACACCAGTGTGCCTGAGTATTTTTAGAGTAATGTTGCACTGTACTTAAGAGGCCCCTGTAGGTTGTCTTCTTTCAATTAACACAATATTTTAAGCATAAACCTCAATAAATTATTAGATATAAGCTTAAGAAAATTAAACTACATAATTAATTACATATTTTAATAATATAATTAATTGAAGGCACTCTTGATCTCTGACTCAAACCAAGCATTTTAATTTGAATTGCTCCAGCAGCCCTCTATTGCATAATAGTTATACATTACGCAGAGTATTGATGTTCATTATTAGCTGTCAATTTTTGCTTTTTTTTGTTTGAACATTTTTGCGTTTTCACCCCAAACAGGAACAGATGCATTACTGAAAAATGCCAGCCTGCTTTTTTGAGGTATACAAACATAAAAGCAGAACATGACAGTCAAAGATAAATTACAATCCTCTACTTAATGATCTCTGAGAAGACAACATCGCCTCCCACTTCCCACAGAAGTTAAATAAAGTGCTCCGCTTTTGACATGTCTCAATTTGGGGTTGCGAGGTCCACATGGGAGGATGTCTCACTGATAGCAGCCTCAAAAGCTCTGGCCTCTGTCACTGTTGTTTCTGGGGACAACGCTCTGACCTGCTGAGAACCAAGAATGGAATCTCTTCAAGATCAAGATCAACGATTGATGTGCTTTGTCAGGGCTATCCTCTTGAGTTTTTAAATAATGTTTTTTTTATTCCATGTTATAAATTGCAATTCACATGTTCTTTGATGGGGAAATAACTGAAAGATCCTTTAATGATTAAGCAATTATTTGGAATTTAGATCAGCAAGGAGTATTAAGGACTGGTATTTGCTCACACACACTGACAAATGAACTTCTGTCCAGTCTACTTTAATCTGCTTTAAGCTAGGTTGCCACCATGACATTTCCCATATACTAAATCCTGTTTAGTAGTGCCAACAAAAACTTTGCCTATCTTATACTGTCAACCCGATGACAGTGAAAATAGTTTCAGAGCTAAATGGTACTTGCAGTGTCCATAGTGAGTTAAAAAAAATCCTCACCATGCCACTGAGTTCCTCTGGGAAAGCTCCTACATGAATCATGAATCTCTCAAATCTTCAGAAGCACTTCCTGGACAGCATCAAGAGAGAGCAGTTTAAAGTGCCTAATTATGATCAATGTTTTTCCGTTGGTAAAGGCCAGTCTTCGCCTGTCTGACTGATCTAAAGTGTGTGGGCAGGACTTGTCAAGCCATATCAAATGGCATTTTCTTTAAACCCTATATGTGATTGGAAGTGCCATTAAATGTTGGCATTCTCAGTGCTTCATGTTCCAAAAATGCCTGTTTTTAGATGAAAGTGTTTCTGGTCAATAAAATTTGTTAAAGTGTTTTATAAAATAAAGCAACTTTATTTAGATGGCTGTTACATTTTATAAAAACTTTTTTCAGTTCATATAAAACGAAAATGACAATAAAGATTCTTATGAAAATAAACAACTCCAAATACTTAAAAAAAAAAATGTATTTAGCAAACGTCTGTGATTACAATTGGGCATACATATTTCAGGATCACATTAGGATCATCACTCTTTCTACTTTAAAATTTCATATTTAAGTAATATTTTTGCCATTTCTTTGTAGTAAACGTGTAGTAAAATTTGTAAACACTACTACTGACCTCTGATTGAAAATGTTTCCAATTTAATTCTACACATTATTATTATTTTATTTTATTTTATATTATTATAATTTTTTCCCTTTTGGAATAAACCTTTATTTTGATGGGTGGCTTGCAGAAAAAAATGGTAAAAGTGTAAAAAAGAAATATTAAAAAAGTGTAAAATTTGAAGTATGCCATGTTTTCAGATGTTATGTGACTTTACTTCAGAAACACATTTCCAAACTTTTTGGAGGCGTACCTTGATTTTTCAATCACAAAAATGCAAATATTTGCTTTAAAAAATGCTTTAAGTGACAATGTTTTAAAAACTTTGAAACATTATCAGAATTTATAGAATAAAGTGAATATAACCACACCTAATAAATCTAGAGACACTGAGAATTACACCCCCCCCCCCCCCTAAAAAAAAAACATATTAGGCTGAAATGTTTTCGTCAAAATAATGAGGATGCAAAACAGTGGTATGGAGACCTCCCTAAAAGATAACAGTCGCTAGGTACTAATTTGCTAGGTGATGAATGAATCATCTATAAATCCTGAATATGGACAGAGAGGTTAATACAGCTGTACTGCATTGCATTAATCAGATTCTGTCCCTTAAAGATGCTTTCCAGACCTATGTGAAAAGAAAAGGAAAAGCTATCAATATGTGCAGCTTTATAAACCGTAAATTAGCTTTTTATAGCTAGCTTTTTGATGCTTTGAGCTGTCATTTTAAAAATAAATAAATAACTGATTGTGGACATAGCTTTTCTCAGCTTGTCATATATGTCAAATAATGTAAGCAAAACGTCCACCTCGGGCAGTGACAGCTGAAATGTTTAAATAAGATTTTTTTATGCAAAAATGAACGATTGAATGAAAACGAAGTCCGTACTTGCATCAACATATAGACGTTATTTGTCAGAACTGATTTAACCTGGACATTTTTATGAGCTGCTATAAGAGTGTTTAGTTTTATTTAAATGGCAACTTTAAGCTGTCATATTTTCAGTATGGTATTTTGTGCTATTCATTTGTTTATTTAAAAAAAAAAAAACAGCCATAATATGTTTTTTCTTGATCATTCTATTAGCTTCCCTGGTGCCTTTAAATGCATTAACCTCTCTAGGTAATATAGGCAATTGTATTGGCTAGTAGTGTTTTCTAGATTGGCACATATTGTGGCCTTCATACACATGCACATTTACTGGACTCTGATTGGCGGTTTCACAGGTTTGTGCTGTTTTAATGCTTCTTAAACTTTCAATAAATTTGTTAAGTTGTCAGAGTATATGTATATGTATGTATATATATATTTTATTTTATTTTATTTTATTTTTATTTATTTATTTTTTCTGAGCAGTTAATGATATTCAATTTTTTTTTTAGGACACAATATAAGCCAATAATAGCTAACATTTAAAGGGGGGAAATCATAACGTGAAAAATAATAGGCCAGAAGGAAAATAATATTAAATTAAATTTTCATGTGTGGTATATGTTTACATCATCTGTATGAATAGCATCATCATTAAAACCAACCTAACTTTTTTGTTCAAAATATCCTTAAATATGTTGTGTCTGTACAATTAATTTCTTGTTCCTGATCAAGTCAGAGGATGCCTGTGATGGGCAATAGTTAAAAAGAATGTTGGAAAAGCTTTGCTGTCATAATTTTTTTCCAAAGCATTCACCAAAGCTTCGCCAACCATATAACCCATGCTTTTATAGCTAAAATATGACAGCTACAACAATGTCACGGAAGGGTGTTTACAGAGATCCACTTGTATACTATTCGACAACATGTGAAGACTTTAGAATTACTTAAAATTTTAAAATCGTCTTCTCTGTGTCATGCTTTAGAGCAACAGTAGCTGAAAACTTTCAAAAGAGGGGAACCTTGGAAGGAATCCCAAGTTATTTTCGTCTACTGAGAGAAACCATCTGGCATTAACTCTTAAAAAATCTACAAATAATAATCTAGAATTAGAAAAGTGGTCATTGGGGATTTGAAGATGGTTAAGAGGTTCAGTTTGTTGAGTAAAGCAGATCCGCGGATGTGGAGTCAGACTTCCTACATATATGGTGTGAAGTATCCAATGTGGTCTGGAAAAAGGACAGGATGTACTTGCATCAAATGTGATCAGTACGGTTTTTACTTCATTGAAGTCAGTGTTGGTCTGTATTCTTTTGGGACTAAATAAACTAAGAAACAAAAGTGGAGCTTGACAGTACTCTTTGTTCAAAGCACTACAAAAATTGTGAACTATGCTGCCATCTTCTGGTGAGTGTAGGTTGCAATTGCCAGTGCTGTTGTGGTTATTAGTAGGTATTAGTGTATGGTTGTGATGTTTATCTTTTATATTTGACAGCAGTATAGTTTCATTGCACTGAACTAAAGAATTTAATGCAAAAAGTCTACTCGCAATGAAAATATGCATTGCATAACCTGCTGATATGTTGTTTGAAAAGAGGAAACTCAAATTTTGGATGGAGGAAACAGAATTCATATGTAGGCTGTGATCTCGTTGCATTATTCATTAGTCTGAAATGTTCCTTTCTTTATTTTCCCACAATTTGCTACTCTGCCTTAAACAGTAGCACACACAGTGGAGAATCCAAATGTCGTCTGTATGAAACACTGCTGATTGTAATGTCTGAAGCAATGTACTCATCAGTGTTCTATCAGTTCTGACTTGAATTAATACATTTAGATTATTTAGCCCCATAAATTGATGTCCAATGCATTTGTTACTTTTATAAAGGATGTTTTATGCATAATGTGTCTTGTCAGTTTTTTTTAACATCTCATCAATAATTCCATTAGAATGAAAAAAAAGAAACCCACCATAGTGCTGTTACTAATAAAATGAAATGACTATCAATAAAATACAATGCAGAGAAAACAGAAGCTGCATCTGAGGTGACATTTAGATGCAATTACACTGGGATTTACTGTTTAATGTAGCCCAAATTAATTTGCTTCACAAGATTACTGCATAACTGTTATGAGATGTTATTCATCTGTCAATATTGTGTGTAAAATGTCACTCACTTATAGGCTTCTTCCAGTATGAAATTTTCTTGTTGCAAATAATAGGTGAAGCTTTTATGTCTGTATTGACCTAAGCAGCAAAAAAGCTTATATTAACAGGTAATAATAACAAAAATACTTAGTGTATTGCTTTATTGTAGATACATGGTCAGAGTAAATGTTTCAACCAAATTAAAATGCAAAAGGATGCTCAAGTACAAGAGGTAACACTTTACACTAAAGTCTTAATAGTGAAGGGTAATGTATTAAAATAAACAGTAAGACAGTGTTTTTACAGTTACTATGTTAATATGATACTTTGTTAGTTTAAAAAAACAACTGAATTATATTATATTATATAACTATTGAATAAAATGATTACAATTTGTAAACAGATTTTGACTTTTTGTGTTTTTAGGAATTGACTAAGAAATTAACATCAGCAAAGATTAATAAAAGCTTTTGTAGTTTTCATGGTGAGTTTATTTTAATTGACGTTAACTATTGGTGCCTCATTTCACAGTGTTAATTTACAATAGCCCTATAAATAGTAGCATGTGAAAATGTTAATGGCGGATATGAACACCAATTACCAATACTGTATCTGAATATTTTTAAAAACACTTTAATTATTTATATTTTTTAAATATAATTATATCACAGTATTTTAAAAAAAGCCCATGCTTATTATCATGATATTGAATATCGGCATATGTTTAGTCACTTAAGATTATTTATTTTTTTATTGAACTTAAAGAATAAAATCCGTGTCACATTTGCAGTTGTGTTGGTATTTACAGTAGGAAAACAGTAATTTTGATCACAGTATTGTTGCTTTTCATATTTTATAAATAAAAAACATTGTGCATTTTTATCACAATAAGATTTTTTACATACATTTGTATGGACAAATTTGTTTTGGTCTCTTTCACACACACACACAGGCAAAGCTGCATGAACAGCAACTTGTGTTGTACATTTTCACTGAATGCTGAAATTTCTGTGCTTGCCTAGTTATATTGTTACTGGTGTTTTAATTAGGCTACTTGTCTACTGAACAAATCTCAACAAAAAAATTATTTGCCCTTTCAAAAAAAATCTTAGACTAACATTAGACAAATGTTAATTTTCTGCGCTGTTCAGCATTACTTATAGTAAGCAAATCAAAGTGCAAGTTTTGACCATTATCTTCTAGCTTTTCAAATATATTACAGCAGGCTTTGGGCTCTTATAATTGGTGTCTAAGTTAATTACATTTATGGAAATGACAGATTTGTTGCAGCAATATTGGATTTTAAATTAAATGGAATACAATGATAACCTACAATTCAAATAAAATTGACTTACCAGTTAATTGTTGAAAAGTGTTTCGTCTACACTATTTGTTAAAATATATATATTTTTTGTTGATATTTGGATTTGTGTGAACATTTTTCTTTGATTTTTGTATTATTTATCTAATATCTGTTAATGACAATTGTATAATTATGCATCTATGATAAATCACATTTTTGATGATTTGTTTTTTATTTATTTGTTTATTTTTATACAGATTTCCACGTTTATCTGATGTGCTGTAACTGATGTACAAAAAATTCTCCAGTTGTGCTGCAGTTTTCATCCATCTTGGAATGTGCTGCTGCTCTGGAAGTGAGTAAGTTGGTGGTCTTATACCCATTTTTCTTCCCTCCTTTTCATAGCTTTCTACACATTTACACATTGAGTCTTTTTTTTTTTTTCAAAACTCTGGGTTGATAGACTGGTTTTGAAAGGTTTGACAATTTTCAACATGGCCCAATTTCTTAATTTTAATTGATTTCTGCCATGTTTGTGCGTCACTTTTTCGGCTGTTTTTATTGACTGTTTTCCACCTTGTTCATGTGCAGTCATCTTTACACTGAGCAGAGTGCTGCTGTATGGCTTTCTGTGTCTTGAGGGCTAGTATAGTGCATATAAACACTTATGGTTGAAAGAAGAAAAGAAAAGCTGGCTTTCTCATTTTCCTCTGCTTCTGCACCATTTGCTGTATAATTTCTGCAGCAAGTGGAAGGATTGCTTATTACACGCCTCCACTAATCAGACCCTAATGGACACAAGGACACTTTGCCAGCAAGCTGCAACTTCAGGGAAGGGACATTGATTTTAATTGAACGCAGAAACCTTCCATTTGATTCTGCAGTTAATTTTCACAGCGGGAATCACAGAAGGGCATACATAGTGCTTAGTTAATTCAATTTGCTTCATAGATTTAAGATTCCACATTTTGCACTTGCAAAAAGGCCACAGAAAGTCATTCAACCTTATCTTTGTCTTTTTCTATGTAGTGACAAATAGTTTCATATGAGTTGTCTAATATTTGAGGTGCTTTTTTCTTTTATATGCTTCCTCACCTCACAATGCTTTCTTCATTAATATTTACAATGTTACCATCTTTAACAAAAATGTATACAGTTTTTTATTTATTTATTTAAAACAATTTCTCTGACAATTGCTTAGACGAAAAATGACAGAAATTTGGTCCATAAAATGAAAATAATAGTTTGCTTAGCATACTGGGCATAATGCAATATCAGTGTCTCTAACTTGATCACGTCATCATTGTTAAAGTGCTGTACAGTACATGGTAAGAACATGTTTATTCCAAAACAACTGTGAACAGATTCATAATGTAAGCTAGAGCACAAGCTTCCTATTAAACGCAACAGACCATTTTTGATTTATAATATTTACTCCAATGTTTACTCAGAATCATGTGCATGATATATCCAAAACTAATATGGGGGTGACACTGAATAAATACATTTCCTCTATCTTTTATTATTTTTTTATTAGGTTTCCTCACCCCAAATATATCTTACTGGTGGTGCTGTCATAACAGCAGTTGTTTGAATTAGGCAATAATGTTGTCCAAAGATAAATGCTCATCTCGGTTGGGCGGCGACCCAGGAATCGAGATGTACCAACGTGCCCTTGTGCCAGAAGAGCAGGAGGAGAGCTCAACTCCCTCCTGCTCACTCTTAGGACTGGGCTTTAGTGCGCCACCAGTGGAAAGCCATGGTTGGCTTACCATCCTGTTTTTCCAGGGTTAAGGATTTGTCCACTAACTCATTGGCACATGGTGTGAGGTGTTTGATCACCAATAGTCTGTGCCCAGTCATATTCAGGATCGTTTTGTTCCGTTGCATTATATCATCATAAGCGTTAGAGCTTTTGTACGGTATGTTATCTGGTTATTATGAAAGCAGGCCAACAATGAGAATGTGTGTGTGTGTGCATTTAAAGAATAAGCAGTCAGAGTAAAATGAGGCTTGTAGTTTGAACGCTTTCATCAGCAAATGTGATGGCGGCAACACGCTTCAGTAAATGTTTATTGGCTTTTTTTCAGTACCGATGGATTATTCATATTGTTACCTTGGTTAGGTTATTGTTATTGCACCAGGTCTGTCATTCTTGCTTATTACAGCTCGCAATAATTAAATAGTGAGAGAAATAGCACCTAATTTCACCCACAAAGGGCATTCGCAGTTTACTGGACTGATTGTTTGTGGGGAAAAAAAAATTGTGAGGTTGATTGAAAAATACTTATCGGCCGAGTCCAATAGCACTTGTTTACCTGCCAATTTGCATTAGCACAAGCTGTGATGGGAGTTTCTAAATGTCCCTCTTGTGCAGTAATTTGTCTCTCATTTAATATTAGTTTATTTGTCAAATTTGACTGTGGACTTTTGCAGAATCTGTTATACTTTTTCCAGCTTACATTTACTGCAATTCTTGTTCACAGACTTCTATATGTGTGGCAGAATGAATGCAATACTAAAAATTATATTTTTTGTATTTGTTTGTTTTTTTGTTTGTTTGTTTTTTTGCATTGTCCCAGAGTTTTTATATTGTGCATGTTTTTTATTTTTGTTTTCTTTTGCATTTTGTTTCGCTTTATTTATGAGTTTTAGAATAATTTTGCACATTGCCTTGACCACACCTTGAAGTCTTTTGTATAAAGCAATGCACTGTATGTATTGAGCTCCTTCAATGTTTTCACTCTTAATTTTTTTCCCTCCTCGGTGCAATTGATCTTGCGCACTCTCTGCATCTTGAGTTTCTACATGCGTGACGGATCAATCTGGTCACGCCTGTCAGTTTGCAGCTTAGCAAAATCATGAAACCTTTCACTGAAGATGAAGGCGAATTGAATATGCACTTGGCGAGCACAGCATCAACGCCTCTTCCTCTTCCTCTTATTGCTAGGAAATACCCGCATGAAAACCGGAACGGCCTGACAAGAACACACGTTCTACCCTTTGAGCAGCCTCCTCCCGTGTCATGCCAGTCAAGCCGTGAGAGTTGAGATGGAGAGTAGGGCCTGATCAGACCTGTTTTACAAGTCTTATGGCAGTGCAGGCGGATCCGCATCGCAGCACCATTCTCTGCTCCCACAGCGCCCGTCAGGATGGACCAATGCTGGAGAGAGCCATCTTTGCCTCACTGTTCAGGCATTTAACAAACAGGCTCCAGAGACTTGCATCATAGCTCTGCTTTTGATGTAGCTCTCCAAGTTTCACCTCTGGAAAGACTCTAAGTTTTTGAAGAAGTTTTTTTTTTTTTTTGGAAGTTCAGCATGTTAAAACGGCTCCTTAAATAATGTTTATATCAGTATGGCTTTGATTAAATAATAAATTGATTTCATTTAATTTCATTCAATAATTACATTTTAATGTAATATTTTTATTTTTCTTGCAACTCAAAGAGAACAATATTAACACAAGGGTGTCAAAAGAGATCCTTCGTTCCTCTGAAACATCATCCTTTAGTGTCACAGTTAAATGTTATTGCTTTAAAAAAGTATTAGGAAAAAAAACTTTTCATATTTCCATAACATTATTGTGCTCTGGATTTTCATATCTGAATTTTGAGCCTGCATTCCTTCCCTTGCCTCCTTGAACAAAATGCCCTAGGCTTGCTGTGTGAAACAGGCCTGATACTGCAGTAGAGTCTCTGCTCAACCTCTGCTGGCATCCTTAGAATATTATGTGACCCACAGTTCAAGCCTTTAGGGGTTGTGCAGGTGAATCTAAAAGCAGCAAGTCACTGTTTAAGAACTTTGCTGACACAACTTTAAACATGGTTCCATTACAGCAAAGGTCACTGGGTGTGAAACAGGCCAAATAAACTGAATAGAGTTGTTGACAAAAGGTGACCGTAGACTGGTTTTTACAGACCTCTCATAAAACCTACCTCACGCTCCAGTGTGGAGGGGAAAGGTTTGGTGTAATATGCATTATGCATGAGTCTCTAAAGACAGTGCAGTGTGTTCAGATGAGAGTGGTAGCCTTGTGTATTATTGTATGTTTATTGTACAGACAGGTTTGAGTATCATTAAATAAAATGCGTGGACCAATTTGCCCTAGGTGAAGGTGAAAACATATGTAGATTAAATGTTTAAGTACTCAGATTGTACAATATTATTAAAGCATTTCAGATAAACAAAGCAATGCTGTTGCTTTATTTCTGCTCAGATCTGCAAGTCTACTACTACTTATTCCATACATTTTACTGTATTTACGGAAATAATTTGAGGGGAATCAAGACCTTGTTATATATCAGCGGTAGCTTGTAAATTTACATTTAAGCGCAGATAATCATGATGAGTAGGAACGAAGAGACATTTTTCGCTTGACTCTTCTTTTTGACGCATGTGGTAGGTGGTAATAAGTGGCTGAAGACTGTAGCCCGTGGACCATGTCTTCTCTGTCTTGTTATCCCAGCTCTAAATCTCTAGTATGTTGGCAGTCCAGGAGATGTGTATTCCCAAACACGCTCCTTAACTACCTCCCCCAATGGTAACCATCATCATGGCACACTCTCTCATGTACTCCTACACACACACATATGCGCGCACACAGCCTGCCTGCTATATTTAGTAAGACTAATTGGGTGTGTTGGAAATCACCGTCGACCACGAGTGACACAGATGAAGTTGAAATGAATCTCGAGTGCATTGTTTTATTTTTGTTTTATTATTATGTTTTAGTTTTTTTTTCTAGTCCTTTGTAGTCTATGTTTCGCTGCATGGGAAAGTTAGAGCAAATGTAGCGCCGGTTTATGTGACAGCTCATTTAAAGGAAAAAAGGTGTGTGAGAGACTGAAGAAGAGATGAAACACTGTTTCTATAAATGACTTGCTTGTCCTTTTTTATCAAGAGGGCCCTGGGCAGCTTCAGTCCCATAAGGTGTCAGACAGAAGCGTCTCGCTCTTGATGTTGGAAATAAGTGACTTGTCACCAGGGAGGTAAACAAGTGCGGCATCTCTCATGTGTGCGAGCCGCTGATTGTGTCGCGGGTCAACAGGCCGAGACGAAAGCGACTCTGATTGTGAGACCATGATGTGTCATTGACAGCTATTTGCATGCAGGTCATTCCTTTTATTGAGTTGCCCGTTTATCAAATAACTAAAGTGGGCATTGTCATGCTTGTAAAAAAACAGAAAAAAAAAAACAGATTAGGTTGTGTTATAGCAAATAAATAGTTTTTCGGGATTTGTTCACTCTGTGTTTGCAGGCAGCTGCTGTAAAAATGGGTTATTGTTAATTGTTAATTATGTTCTCTTTTTTGAGTAAGCAGTACAACAATTTGGAGGCACAGATAAAAATTAGTTTTTACATTTTTCTATATGATTATTATTATTAGGTTAGTCATGAATGAGACTATTAGATTAATCAATTTATTCATGGAACGATAATTGCTAAACATGTTTTATCATGATAACACCACTGTATTTTAATAAATTACACATTTCAGTGTTGTCTTTTTAATAACAAGCTGAATTACTCACCAAATAAATACTGCCATTAATGACATTATAAAGATAGTCATTTGTGTTGTTAATGGATTAGAAGTACTTTGTAACATGTTTTGCTCTTATATAGTAATGCAGTTGTGTTCTTTTCCAATAGATAGAAAAGACAATAAAGTGTGCTTAAAAAAAATAATAATAATTTTGGGAAATAACTTTGCATTCCCACAATAACAATTTTGTGCATAACTAATTTGCATACTAAAATAAAATAGAATACAATAGAATAGAAACCTAGAACATCTAGTTACAAAAATAGTTCAAAATTATTTATTTATTTTTTCCTTGTTTGTTTATTTGCTTAGTTTATTTGCTTATTTGCTTACTTGCTTCTTGCTTACAAAGGAAACATGGCTAGAGTCACAAATGTACTGTATTTATTTGATTAGTGACCTAGAAAAAGATAAATAGAATAAAATAGTTGTAATTCATTTGGTAATACTTTTTATGAATTCACCAACACGAACAAACACTGAACAATACATAAATACAAAAACAGTATTTGTTCATGGTGGTTAACGTTAGCTAATAAAATAAATACATTTTTCATTGTTAGTTTATGTTAACTCACGGTGCAATAGCTAATGTTAACGAGCATAAATTTGGATGTTAATAATGCATTAGTTAAAGTTGAATTGTTAAATAAATTGTAAAGTTGAATGATTAAACAATGCTTTACAAGAATTGTTTATAATTAGTTCATGTTAGTAAATACATTAACTAATGAAACCTTAATGTACAGTGTGGTCATTTATTTTGTCAATGTTTCATTTGCCTCAGTTATTTAAAACAAAAAACAAATGTTTATTTGATTTAATAGAGTTTGGTTGAATGAAATGTTTACAATTTAAATCAAGTTGCAGAATATGAACTGTGTCTGCAGTGAGCTGTTGCTGTAGTCAAGCAGCCAGGATTATTGAGTGTATATATTCATGCATTCACCTTAGTATGCATGCATTTGATTGAATGTGAGTGCACAATCTACATTACACATGCCTCCATGCAGTTTACATGCTGAGGTGGATGTAACCTTTCTCTAACAGGTCATGTGTCTGCGTCTCCTAATAAGTGGAGACGCAGTGGTGAAGGCCTCTCTCCAGTCATGGTGGTGACAGAAGCAAACCTTACATGTCCACAGAGACTTACTCACACACTCTTTACCTGTCGTAATATCCACAACCTTTCCTGCAAAAAGAGCACATCACCCATGGTTTGGAATAAGGTTTTCGGATTAGATGAGAGTCTGTTCCTCCAGGCTCCAGGAGAGGGCACGAGAGGACATTCAGAAGTTTGATAAGCATCAGCAGACTCAAGGAATCAAAAATGAGCCTAGCATTTCAATTCAGAGCACACCCGTTGTTTGGCTTTTAAAAGCTGTCTTAATGGTTTTGCATTAGTGTGCTGTTGATTTGCTTAATAATTTAATACCTTGAAATGCAAATAAAAAACAGTATCATGTTTAATATTTAGTTTTGCCTTTTAGTTAAGATCAACATTTAAAAAAAAACTTTAAAGATAGAATTATTTTATTTTTTGAAACATTACGATTGTTTTTTTTAACTGAAGTTTGATAAACGGGTAGATGTGTTTGTCTAATGTGTGTTTTTAGTGTCTGTTATTTAGCAAACTTTAAACGGTATTATATACTCAGTTAGAGTCATCTTTTTTACCATATGTATAACAACAAATATCAGATCATCAATATGGACACAAATATATGATTGGTAAAGCAGCCTTTCCCAACACTGAAACTAATGTCAGCAGAGCAGAGATAGCTCATCTTGTCAGCCACTGAATTATAATGAGGAAAAGTGAAGAATGTTTTTTCTTTTACTTTTTTTTTCTGTTTGTGCATTTCTGTAAATAAAAACTTCTCATTTGGAAGGCAGCATTGTGATATGATGTGAGATGTGTAAAACTTTTAGCTTGTGTGTAATGCTTGAAATCAGCAGTATTAGCGTACATGAATGTCATTGTCTCGTTGCTCATTTCCCATCTGGTTCAGATGGTCAAAGTGAGGCAAATATTAGATCAACAAGATGTATGGAAATATATGATTACAAAGAGATGCTGTTACACCGCAGACACCTCTGCAAGTCAGGGCCGATGTTAGTTCTCCTGTTTCATTATTCATCTCACAAATACAATTTTACATCATATTTTATTCACAAGATCCTCTGCGCTTAAATGACACCATAAAAGTTAATTGCTCTGAAGTTTTTTGAAGAACGCTCACAAGGGCAAACGTGTGTTTATGGAAAACATCTTGCTCTATTTTTGCCTATTTGGTCTGTTTTATAATATTGATCAGAACTAAAGATTATCAATGAAATGAGCGTGCCCTTTTAAAATATAGCCTCATCCATCATAAATGCCCTTTATAAGACATTCGCTGTGCTTCTCTTTCCTTTGTTCTCCGTGCGTCTCTCTCTCTTTCGTTGCTCTTCTTTTGAAAGTGTCTATTTTATCATCATTTGCCCCCCTTTTTTAATGCCCCTCCTAACCATTAGCAATACACTTGACACATCCTGCGTTTGTTATAAGAGTGTCTGCAGGCTGTGTAGATGCTAAAGACAATTTAGTTTCTCACTACTCCTGTGAGATTTGCGAACCTCGGCTGCAAAGGAAAAGGACCTCTGGGGTTGAGGCAGACTAATCTGTTAACTTATTTGGAACAATAAATTTATTGTACATATAACTTTGAATTAGGTGAGCACGTCTCTTTTTTTCACTCTCTCTCTCTCTCTTTCTCGCATGCGCAGGTGGCCGTACATTCACAAGTGGGCATGTTTAATAACATCGGGAGACACGCAACTTCTGCCACTTCTCCGCCATCCTAATTACATTCGTCTTTCTGACTTCTATGAAAGCCTCTCTAAAACTCATTTCACTGGAGACAAGGAAACACGAGCTGGCAGCTTTGACGGAGCTTTCATTTTGTCTGTCTATAAAGGGCCAAGAGGCCTCTTGTTTGAAACAAAGAGCACTAAATTACAGTGTGTCATCACCTCTCTCCAGAAATCCTTGATTGTAGCCAGGGCGGCTGTGGACGTCCAAGGCATTAATGGCAAAAATATATGCCATCAGCTTGCACTGACGAAGCACGGAAGCTACCTGAATAGCCATTTATTGGAATGAAAGGAACTCCGTGCCAATGAGTTGTGATTGCTTCCATAATAATGGAATGTTCACTGAATTGTTCTGATTGGCACAGCTATTGGATGCTCGTTTAAGTGTGACCAATTACACCCATCATCCTGTCACATTATTATTTTTTTTATTTATTTATTTTCACATTTTTCTGTCCCAAGCTGCCAGATTTAATTGGAAAGTTGAGCTCCCGTTTCAAAGTTTCCAAACTTGTTGCAACTCAATAGCACATGTACTTTTGCAGACTGATAGCGGCACACTTCTGCATGACGACTGATACAGAGAAGTCATCACCCGTCCAGTCTGACACTCCACACCATGGCATTAACAGCCACCTAAGCGTGGAAAGAGCGGCGTGCTTTGTGAAGGTTTCCTGTGGACAATTGCAGGTCACGGCTCAAAGCTCTCGCAGCCTGTCGGTCTGATGAGGGGAGGGGGGTATGCAGTTCTTGTGTGCGTTTATGGAGCATTAGAGGTGCTGGGCACTCGCCCGCTTACCTGACAACACCGACTGAGTCTCAACCGCTGGGGCGGTGGCTCTGCTGTGCTCAGTAGTACGGAATAAAATCCAAATTTCCTTTGGTAGCAGCACCAAAGTTGCTTTTTCTACATTCTTAAAAAAAGAAAAAGAAATCAATAATATATTTTTGCCATAGTGACATGAAAGTTTATTAGATTAGTATCTAGTGAGAAGACTGACTCTACCTTAAACGAGTGTGAGGGATTTTTTTCTTCTTCTTCTTCCCCATGCCTTTTATTCACCAAACTATTCACTATTTAAGTCGTTTGGATTCTTTGCAGCTTATTGTCGATTATTTCCCCCCTGCACTTCAATTCGTCTTTAATTAAGAAAAAAGTGTTGAGGCTGAAGGTGAATTGCAGATAATGAGCGGCAAGGTTGGCCTGTTTTTTCCCCTTTCCCTTCGTGCGCCCTGTAAACCGCTCTTTATTTTCCCTGTCAACGGTGGCTGCTCCTCCAGGACAGCTAGAAGCCTAATGAGCTACAGGGGAGACAATAAAAGACTTTCCTTCCTCACTATCTCTTTCCCTCTCTCGATATATATTTATTATTATTTTTTCTTACTGTGTGACAGTGGGCCTTTGCCAGTCACTGGTTAAGAAGCTGCTTCTGTAAATTCTGTAAATTTAATCAAACCCCGATTAGATGAGAATTTAATCAACATCCATTCTTGGAAAACATTTCAGTTAGTGGTGCACAGGAGTTGTAAAAAGTTGCAATGATTTTATTTATTCATTTTTAAGGCAAAATTTCTTGTTGTAAAGTGGAGCTTAAGGGTTGTTGCTGTTTATTAAGCAGATAATTAGTTGGTTTAAACTGGTTTTAACTGGAGCAGTCCTGTCATTGGGTGGTTCACCACTATCTATGTTTCAAAATCCAGCTTTCTCACCTTAAGCTGGAAAGTAAGATCAACCGGTAGGTGGGATTGTTACTGCTCCAAGACACGGCTAGCAGCTCAAGATGGATTTTCTGGTGAGGATGTGTGTAGAAATGTGTCCGTAATTTAGTTGTTTTTCCCCATCATGCTACTGAGAGGCAGGTTTAGAAAAAAATAAAAATAAAAAAGGGTAAACCTTTCTTTATACTGAAGTAAAATGTTATAGAACCAGCATTATCATACAGTAGTGTAGGGAACACATTTTCTCCTTCACCTTTGTGATCTCTACTTGCTATGCAATCAATTCATAGATGTTATTATAGTTGTAACATACAGTAATAGCAGTTAATATTTACACAGTGTGATCAGAAATGAGTTATATAGTATTAAACAACAAGTTTTATTGTAGTTTGACTTGGTGTCTGTATTTAGATGTACTTTGACTTTCCCATTACTGACTGAATAGCTTGTTACTCCTGCCCTTTATCTTAACAGAGTGAAAATCTCAGATCTCACCTTTTTCGCAAGAAAGTGGGTACTTTAGATATCCTTGTGTTTGATACCTCAGAGCATGCTCCAGGCAAGGTTAGCATCTTGTAAACCGGAATAAAAGGACTAAATGCAGCCTCAAGGACTCAATGCTATTTTTGTGCTTGTGTGTATGTGTTTTCTTTTTTCTAAAAAGTAAACCATTTTCAGAGATGTTCTCTTACCAGTTCTACCAAAAAGTAGTCCAGCATTAGTTTGTAAGTTTTTATTTTTTTATTTTTACCACTTAACTATGGCTGCTTTTGGCCTTGCAAACTCAAACAAATTTAAAGCGCACTTTTCACTCTTTTCACTTGTTCACTTTAAACTTTTTTCAAAATTAATTACAGTATAAAATTTTTGTTATATTATGATTTGCTAAATTGAAAAATTTTTGAAAGAGAAGGAATATATTTGATTATATTCCACTTAATCTCTGGCTGTTTTTTTACCCAGTTGTGTATATTTGTTTGTGTATATACAATTA
>CAIGQW010054073.1:6276610-6296082 GCA_903798125.1 Danio choprae | reverse complement strand
AAGTCTGCAGACTCAGGGAGTGATATAATTATCTGACTGAGTTTATGCAGAAGCTGTGGGGATGTTGCATAAACAGCTATTTATTACAAAGTACACACTACTGATTAGTTGTGAGTAATATAAATGCATAGAACAATTGATTATTGTAACAGATTTATCATGTCTTAAGGCTCAGTCATACCATAAACGTTCTTCAATAATCTTTAATATGAAAAACTCTTATTTACTGTCTTACTGTTTAATTTAATCAGTTAAAATATCAACCTGTATGATATATGCCTATACTGTTCACGTTCCCTCATTGTTTAACTAATGAATATTCAAATTACTGTTCTGTTCTGTCTACCATATTTTTCCAGCTTTTGAGAATGATGTTTTTGACTGTCTCTCTCTACCTGTGCATTACAGAGCTTAAGGCAGAAAGAAGCTCTGACTGTATTTTATCTATTTTTTTTCCCCCAGTGAGCCTGTGCTAATGTTTATCCTTAGCTTAACGGCACGATAATATCTTGCTGTCAGAAAAGGAGGGCGTGAAAGGGCTCAGTCTCAATGATTTGCTAGAAGAGAAATACAATTAGCCTACCAGATCCACCACTAACTGCTTCCATCCAAATCTGCAATCCACGGCACACTATGACAACAGCATTATATGCCATGACTACAAATGTGTCCCATGCTCTTCTCCCAGGCTCCATTAGTAATTGTAATGAATATAATGTATCACAAGTAAGTGCTGGAGGTTAAGACATAAATCCACAAGCTAAAAAAAAGAAAGGGGAAAAAAAGAACAGTAAACACTGAATCGAAGAGAGTGTTGCATGAATAATGCAGCTGCCTACACTGAAATCAGAGCAATATCCAGTTTGTAAATTAGTGTCAGTGCAAGTCCTTTTAGCCAAAGTCTTGAAATCTGACGTGCTACTTTATTTCTGCCTCTTTCACTTCTCTTACTCTTTAGAAAGAATAAAGAAAAAAACATAAATGAAATGTTAATGAAACTTCTCGAGTGGAAACTTTTTGTACATTTGGTGTGTCTTATATCCCGCCTGCAGGCAGACAGCTTATTAAAATGACCCCCCACCTTCGCTTGTGACTTTGCCTGACTTGGTCATTGTGTGTGACTTTTCCTTCCTGACTTCATGCCTGTGGCAATGTCATTAATGAAAAGACAGACTTCAGAGATGAATAATTTTTTTTTTTTATCCATGTGTGTTGTTTACCAGAAGATGAAAGAACATAAACTGTGAGTTTGAGTAGTGGTGACCGTTGGGCACTCTCTTGTAACTCCTTTTGGCTGGTGTGAGGTTTAATATCATTGCAGAGATGTTGTTCATAAACAGTGGGTTAGTGTTTTCGTTTATACTAATATTCAAATCAAACTGGGCTGCCTGGAGGCATACACAGTATCATAATGTGTACCCCAGGGCAGCTTTGCTTCTCCTACAAGGAAAGATCCATCAATAATTCATAAATTCACCAATATGGCCTTAACAGAAGTGTAGTTGTCGGACAGGGATGGAGTTCGAGACATGTTAGGGCTTCTAATATTTGATGATGGCTAGAGGGGAGCATAGGCATTGGCACAGTATTGGGCATCTCAGGCATGTTTCTTCTCTATTACCTTTTTTCTTACCATGAATTTATTCTTTATGCTCAGTATTTAGTTCACAAGTGCAGTATTTGTTTTTCTCATCAGCATGGCTGGCACATTCTATCCCTTAAACATCTGCGCTTGAAATGAAAAGAAGAACACATGTGAACATGCATAATCCTTTTGGAAGTCAATGTCTGCCGGTTTTCAATACCACCACCAACGATCCATACCATTATCACCCCTTACTGTGCGAGATAAGAGATCACATATGACAACATGATGAGCATGGTACATCACCCCGGTCGGGTAAACACTATTCCCAGACCTTGTCAAGCAGTGCAGATGTTTCAGGAACGTCCATGGGTGGCTACTGATTTAATGACTGGACTCGTTCTGGAGGAGAGGCCCCAGTGTGGCATCTCAGAACTCAGCCTTGGTGACATTTAAGAAAGGTTGAAATAATTACTGGCATGAAAGCCTCCAAATCAGACAAATTTAACCCAGATGTTATGGAAAGGCTAAGTGGGAAATGCCAGCCCCTAATTAAGTGCTTAATCGGAGAGGTGTTGAAACAGATAGGCCAGTTTGATGTCTAAGCTGAAAAGCTCATTAAAGATGTGTCATTTGACCCTCGTTCCTTAATCTCCCTCAAGAATTACACCCCACTGTCCAATGACGGAGGTAATAAAGCATCAAGTCTGATAACAGGTACATCAAAAAACCACCTGTGACTTCTCGTCAAATTAAGTTTCAAGTTTCTGTGCTCGGCTCTTAGAAAAACAATGTGTGTTATAAAAACATTGCTAATTTCAGATGTCTTCCTACATACTGTACATCACACCAAATGTGGTATCGCAAGCTTCTTCCGCATACTGTACATACAGATATTTCATAACTGATAGTGATACAGATTTCTAAACACTGTTATACAGATGTTTCTAAAAAAAACTGTTTTAAAAAAAGCCAATCATTTATTGCTGGGTAGTACAGTAACTGATTACATGTAGTCTGAATTATGTAATCAGATGCCAAACATTGGAAGTGGTAGTGCACTCTATCGTGAAAAATTTGTTATCACTTTCTCACCTTCCCCTTGTTCCAGATTTAAAATTTTGAAAAAACAATTATATATGTTAAAAAAACACTACAGTGATAAATATGTCTGAAATATTATCTAGTTAGTTACACTCAGTAACTGTTGATTCCGGAAGCCTATTTTCATGTTTATTATTTTTAGTTCATGAAATGCAGGGTTTTCCAAAAAGTTTGGTCAGCGAGACCCCTTTCGATATTTAATTAAAATATCCATTAGTAAGTTTATATTTTAGTAATTTAAAAACACACACATTTACAGTTCTGATATCAATTAATGGTCACACTGACATGCATGTGAAATATTTATAGTTTTATTGTTTAAATGTATTTTCATTTCACATTATTTAATTATTAGCCTTTTATCACAAACTCCCTGCAGTTCTTCAGCTCACAAACTCCCTGCAGTTCTTCTAAGACTTTGTGATGCTCAAGAATTGAAATATGTTTTTTTTTTCTTTAGCTTTGCCTTTTTATATATGACGCATAAAATGTAATTTAAAGTAATACAAAGTAGTCCAAAGAATAATCTACACGTACTGTGTACGGTTTTGCTTAATTTTTAATGGACTACCATCTGTTCTTTCCTTCCATCCATCCTTCGTTCATTCATTTCTTCCTCCTTTCGTTCCTTCCTTTGTTCATTCCTTTCTTCTTTCATTCATTACATTGTTTGTTCGTTAATTTGTTCGTTCATTCATTTGTTTAGACCAGAGTTGGAATTGCATGGCTGGTAACTTTAGTAAAGTTAAATTAATTGAAGCAAAAAACCTTAGAGAAATCAACTTTAAGTGTTTGGCTTTTTTTTTTTTTATTTAACTGTGACTGATGAAATGCCTTATTTTTAAAATATAGTGGTGTTGTTGCCGTAAATGTTGTGTCTATTTGATGAGTATAAATAAGCGGTGACATCCATCTGTCCATTCATCCAACTATTTTCAAACTTGACCTAAACTTATACTATGTGGGGTCAGGGTTGCTTTATCCACTTCCAGGAAAGCACTTGGATGACACTTGGATGGTTGGATGAGAGGTGCCATTTATGCATTATGACATCTGCTGACATGAACTCGTCATACAGATCATACTGTACATACCCAAGTTTGAAGTGTGTATGTTTTTTCTCTCTTCACTATGGTCACAGTGACCATCTAGTATTCAGCCCGGAGGCAAGTTTAACCATGTTTTGTCTCCAACATCATTCCCCCTTTCTCATTCAGTTTCCGCCTCTGTCTTTTTTTCCTCTCCTTCGAGCACGTATTGTTTTCCATATGCCATCCACATTCCCCTGCTGGGCATGGAGCATCTTTCCCTCTCAGCACATTCAGCGCAATCAGTTGCATTTTCAGTGCGCCGCATGCAGCAAAACATACAGGCAAGACAATGAGGAAGAGAGAAGGGAATGGGGGCCATAAATGGGACCAATTTGCCTTCTCCTTCTGTCTTTGTTTTTTTAATGAGCACATTTTCCCACCAGCAGGTTAAAAATATCAAGCCCTCCCCAAATGATCATATTTACCATTGCCTTGCCATTCCAGCCCACTTTGCCAGGCTGGTAACATTTTCTCTAGTTGCAAGGAGCGCTGCTGCACGCGCACGCGCACGCGCACGCGCACACGCACGCACACACATACACACACACACACACACACACACACACACACACACACACACACACAGAGAGACAAACACACACAGACAAACAACCATGCAAACATGTTAAATGTTTATAAATGAGATGTGTGGTGGCAGCTGTGTGCTATTTTTATTAATATTATTATTATTATTTTTGCTGTTTTGGAGAGGAGAACTGCTCCACACCTGCTCCTCTGTGTTGACTTGCCTTTCTAGTTTTCCGTTATTTCTATTTCCTTTTTCTCTCTCTTTTCTTACTCCCTCTTTACTTTCTCTTTTCCTAAATTTGCTTTTCTTATGTTTCGTAGCAACCAATATTGCAAAAACTGTACACAATGTGCTATGTACTGCATTAATACAATGTAATGTTGTGCAATACAATGCAATACATCTCTGAAAACAATACAGTATTGGGCTTATGATGTACAGTAAAGTACAACAGTTTGTACATGTCATTATAAACTTTGTCAAAATATAATTGAGTTTTCATGAATGCCGTTTTTTTATTTCATAACGCTTTAAAATATAAGGAGTTTTCATGTGATTTTTCTAAACTAGTAGTGTTTTGGAATTAATGAATGCATAATTATTGTGAAACCGTGATTATTTCGTGATTATTATAATCGTACAATCAAAATCTATAACTGTTGCATCCTTACATGAACGGCATTGTTATTGTGGTTGATTATTAAGAATTTGGTTGATTCTCACTTAAAATAAAAAAAAAAATATTTTTACACAAATGTTCCTGATGAATTCTAGATGTAATTAAGATTTACACTGCATCCGGAAAGTATTCACTTTTTCTGCATTTAAAAAAAAATTAATTTATTAAATTAATTTATTTCCTCAATTCTACACACAATACCCCATAATGACAATGTGAAAAAAGATTTTTTTTAAATTGTTGCAAATTTATTACATATAAAAAACCTGAAAAATCAAATGTACACAAGTATTCACAGCCTTTGCTCAATACTAGCTTGGCACATCTGTCTTTGGGAATTTTTGCCCATTCCTCTTTGCAGTACCTCTCAAGCTTTTTCAGGTTGGATGGGAAGCGACGGTGTACAGCCATTTTCAGATCTCTCCAGAAATGTTCAATAGGATTTAGGTCTGGGCTCTGACTGGGCCACTCAAGGACATTCACTAAGTTGTTGTGAAGCCACTCCATTGATATTTTGGCAGTGTACTTTGGGTCATTGTCCTGCTGGAAGATGAACCGTTGCCCCAGTCTGAGGTCAAGAGCACTCTGAAGCAGGTTTTCATTCAGGAAGTCTCTGTACATTGCTGCATTCATCTTTCCCTCTATCCTGACTAGTTCTCCAGTTCATGCTGATGAAAAACCTCCCCACAGCATGATGCTGCCACCACCATACTTCACTGTAGGGATGGTATTAGCCTGGTAATGAGCGGTATCTGGTTTTCTCCAAACATAACACATGGCATTCACTCCAATGAGACCAGAGAATTTTGTTTCTTATGGTCTGAGAGTTCAGATGCCTTTTGGCAAATTCCAGGAGGGCTGCTATGTGCCCTTTACTAAGGAGTGGCTTCCGTCTGGCCACTCTACCATACAGGCCTGATTGGTGGATTGCTGCTCAGATGGTTGTCCCTCTGTATGGTTCTCGTCTCTCCACAGAACGCTGGAGCTCAGACAGAGTGACTATCGGGTTATTTATCACCTCCCTGACTCCCTTCTCCCCCGATCACTCAGCTTAGATGGCCGGCCAGCGCTAGGAAGAGTCCTGGTGGTTCCAAACATCTTCCACTTATGGATGATGGAGGCCACTTTGCTCATTGGAACTTTCAGAGCAGCAGGATTTTTTCTGTAACCTTCCCCAGCCTTGTGCCTCGAGACAATCCTGTCTCGGGGGTCTACATACAATTCCTTTGTCTTCATGTTTGGTTTGTGCTTTGACATGCGCTGTCAACCCTGGGACCTGTTTTAGACAGGTGTATGCCTTTTCAAATCATGTCCAATCAACTGAAATTACCACAGGTGGACTCCAATTAGGCTGCTGAAACATTTCAAGAATGATCAGTGGAAACAGAATACTTATGTACATGTGATTTTTCAGGTTTTTTATTTTTAATAAATTTGCAACAATTTAAAAAAATCTTTTTTCGCATTGTCATTATGGGGTATTGTGTGTAGAATTTTGAGGAAATAAATGAATTTAATCCATTTTGGAATAAGGCTGTAACATAAAAAAATGGAAAAAGTGAAGCGCCATGAATACTTTCTGGATGTACTGTACACACTAAAATGAGACAATACAGGATGTTTCAGAGCAACCTTGTTAAACTACTTCAATTTGGTTAAAGAAAGTTTCAGCTTTCAAGCTATATCTAAAAATTAAAATGATCAGTATTTCCAAGGAATTAATTTCTTTAGTGGGGTTTTGTGTGTGCGTGTTAAATTGTTACATGCCGCAGCCACAAAAGATTACATTTTATTACAATCATAGACAACCTTATAAATGCATTATAAACTTTTGTAGAAAAAAAAAAAACGATTTTACTCAGCAATATAAAAACTTTTACTTGCAGCATTTCAGCAACAAATGACTTGTTTTTCAAATTTAATGTGTAATGCATAACTTAATGTAATACTTGATGTGTTTCTGGTTCAGAATGATGTAAAATGAGTCATTCATTAATTTTCTTTTCAGCTTAGTCCTTTTATTCATCAGGAGTCGCCACAGCGAAATGAACTGCCAACTTATCAACTTGGCATACGTTTTACGCAGCGGATGCCCTTCCAGCCGCAACCCATCACTGGTAAACATCCATACACACTCATTCACACACATACACTACAGACAATTAAGCTTACTCAATTCACCTATATCGCATGTGTTTGGACTTGTGGGAAACCAGAGCACCCGGAGGAAACCCACGCCAACACGGGAAGAACATGCAATCTCCACACAGAAATGCCAAATGACCCAGCCGAGGCTTGAACCAGCGACCTTCTTGCTGTGAGGCGATTGTGCTGTAAAATGAGTCATTAACACTAAATTACTGCACATTTAATGGAAGTTGGGTTTACAATGTTGACTAATAAGCCTATTTTATCTTTAATGGACACACTTTTATTATGTTTTCTTCTCAATGATATTATATTGACAATTATATTTTAAACATTTCTTCACTTATACATGTGGGGGTGCTGCATTATCAACTGTTATTAGGTAATGTGTTCATAATAGGATACGTTTCTCAAAAAATAACTTGATTGGGTGATTGATTGGAAAAGTCAAATAGATTTCTTTAAGTTTTGTTTTCACTCAAAACATGGGTATTAAATGTAGTAGTAGATATTAGCTTAATATTAGCTTGTTTTTCCAGCTGTCTTCGTCAACCACATTTGTTTCACAAAGCACTTTTCTTCTCTGTTATTATTATCTTTTGCTATTCTTTCACACACTACCTATTTTTCCACTTATCGGAACAAAGGCGCGTATGTGCAGTAAATAGTGAGGAACTGTCCTCTCACTGAAATGCATCTGACAGCCCATGATCACACACAAAGCCCGTGTATAATTCTGTTTGTCCTGATGCTCAGACATGATAATGCAGCCCTGATGTCTTTGGCCAGCTTTTGGATCACTTAACAAGCAGATAGGATTTCTGACACGCAGGTTATAAAACATCACAATAAGAGACATGGTGCGGATAATTGATCTTGTTACACCATTTGTTCCAGATGTCAAAAGTCCTGGGTGGACTTGTGCCGAAGTATACATCTTCATACTCCAAAGTAGATCTGGCTCAGACATTACACAATAAGAGCAATATAAACTGAGTAAATGTCTTGTAAACTCTGTTTGACTGAACTACTCATATCAGGGTTGTTACAGGGTATGAATGAGGTGCTGAATAGGTGCCTGTTCTGTTCTTCCACACGTCAGCAGCACTTATTTTTCCCTCAAGGCAGCAATATGACTCCTCTAAATCTATTCGCAACATCTGTTTTGATCAGCGTAAGGAATTTTGCTGTTACTCGCACTGAATATATCACAGCCTTCTGCGAGGCAGCGTCATGGTTATAAGAAGCCCAATTAGAGTCACTAAAAGGCTTTTATGCCTTATGTATAGACAAGTGAGATAAATGACACCCTGCATTTTAGATGTCTTTTATCACTATATTCATTCTGGAATCACTTTCTGTCTCGCAGCAGGACGATGTGGTTCAGCGGCAGGGTCAGGTCGTGTTGTCAGTCTGTGAAACAGCTCGCAGCTCAGGTGTGGTCTTATATATGCATTCTCACGAAGAGGTTGGTGTTATATCAATAGACTGTGAATTCTCTCTCTCTGTCTGCCCACATCGTTGTGAAGCCCCTTGGCTGGCGAGAAACGGCTTAGAGTCTTGTTACATTGAGCAAATAGTCATTAAAAGCAAATGAAAAGCAGCCATGGATGCCAGGCATGGACCTGTGCATCAGTCGTTGTGGGTGGTGTAGAATACGTTATACAAATACACAGGATAAACTGAGGAAGAGTGTTCACGAAAGATGTTTTTTTTTTTCCAGACTTGAGTCTATAACAAACTGGTCCGAGGCACAAACCAAGTCAGACATACCCGGAGAATCCAACACAATGAGTTAAATACGAGTTTTCATTTGATCAGATCCTTCTTTATTCGGAATATAAAAATCATTTGTGCAGTTTATTGTGCTTGGCTGACTACATAATGAATGTATTTATTTATTGTTATCGTCTAAATGCAATAAATTAGGGGTGTCAAAATTAATTGTTTTTTCGATGCACCGCCATGCAGACGCGGACAATTCGGTATCGGTTCAGTAATAGGTCCTAACCGGTTATTACGTACTGACGTCATTTATCTCATATGCTATGTGGCGGTAGAATACTATGGCGAGGGAGGCGAGCGTGAGTAATTAAAATGCAGAAACCCATCTCACGCAGAGTCATTCACTGACACTGAAGTTACAGCAGAAGCCCTGTAAGTGAAAGTAAACTCTATTTCTCTCTCACTATCTCTCCCTCTGTGGACCTACTGGCGTAACGTTTCCTCTCCTCTCGGCTGTTATAGCGATACTCGTGGATCCGATCCAGACACAAACATGTCTGTAGAGCGAGTTTTCACCACCGTGTCTATCATGGATCAGCTGTGATTGCCGCTGCCATTTATCAGTGTCACTTATTGGTGAACAGTGCCAGAGCGTGAGAGCCAATCGCAGCCTTTTCTGTTTAGCTCGTGATCATAGGCGTTTAACAACTCACTCAACCATGCTTAAAAAGCAAGCGGGATAATATTTACGTTAGTTTATTTGCTTTAAATGCTCATGTTGTTCTGTGCATGTACTTTAGTTTAGTTTGATGCATTCAAAAAGAGTGTTTTCTTTGAGCAGATACAAAATTAAAGGTACAGTACTTATATCTGACTCCTTGTATTAAAGGACAAGATTGTATTACAAATACATATAAAATGCATTTAAAAATTATACGTTTTAATACAAGAATTCTTGTGCTGTGAAGTAAAATATGAAATTGTGGATGAAAAGCATCGTCAATGCACCGAGATGTCGAATTGAACCAAATCGATGGCATGATAATTGTAACCGAACCTCTACAATAAATAAATAAATATTGTACACTTTGTATATACACTTTATACTGCTTAATACCTAGACTCAACTGTAGCATTTAAAACAACTTATTTTAGTGTTTTTATTTTTATTTTTAATCAGATCATTTACATTGTAACTATAGGCAGTTATTGACCACAGTCATACCCAATGATGGGAATAACATCGCTATAAATAAATGACAGTTACTAACAGCGATACTTTTTTGCAGTAATGAGTAATCAATTGAATTACTGTTTCCCCTTTACAACGCCGTTACAGTTACTGACAATAAATTGCACGTTACTTTTATTGAGAACACTTAAGCGGTTTTCATGTGAGAAGCGTCTCTCTCAGCCACAGGACCTCTCTTTATCTGCGGTGGGTCTGTGTGTGTGTTCGGGGCTTGGGCTAGACACATAACCAACCAGTGATGATTGGCATGTCTGTGAATGTGGTGTAACTGAGAACGTGATGATTGGCTTAGATAGAGTACATTTCCATCATTTGCTAATCAGAGGCAGAGTAGTGCGGGTTCACACACAAGCACACACACAGTCAGTAGCACACACCATTGACCAGGAGTCAGAATGATGGCAAATCCAACAAAAGGTAGCTTTTGCAAACTGGAAATATAAACGCTACTTTTCCCTCATTGAGGTGAAAGGCAAGAATGTTTCTGTATCGTGCAACTTATACCCAGGAAAAAAAAGAGCGTCTCTGCGTCGGTGACAAGTGATTCTAATGTAATGAAGCACCTCATGTTGTCACATGCCGCCACAAAATTAGTGGCTACGCAGGTGAAAATGTGAGCTCTGCTACCGAAGGAAGAGACGAAGCCACAACTTTAAAGCAAATAAAACTTAATTTTTCTCCACCGCAAACACTTATTACTCAGGCATATTTAAACAAAATTATATCTAGATATATAATTAAGGACATGCTTCCGTTGTCTCTCACATTGTCCCACAACAACATTAAAATAGTGTAGGTTAGTGTACAATGTTTTATATTTATTTTATAGTCATTTGACAAAATAGATTTTTTAAAGTAACGCAATAGTTACTTTCCCTGGTAATTAGTTACTTTTATAATTATGTAACTCATTTACTAACTAGTTAGTAACTTGTAACTATAACTAATTACTCTTTTAAAGGAATGTGCCCAACACTGGTCATATCTGCACCATAACTGATATTAAATGTTTAATATTGAATTTATCTTAACGATTTGTCAAGTAGCGTTTAGTTAAACTGTAACAAAAACTTTGATGCTGTTTAGTACAGTTAATTATCCCCCATGCTTTGTTTGCTTTTGCAAAATAAATCACGCTTTTTTTAACAGGACCTTGCGCTGTATAATTTCCAGAGACAGCTTTTTATATTAATACCGGTTGAAAGAATAACCATGTACTTTTGAGTACAGGTGCAAAAGCGAGAAACACTTCAAGTTTATATGTGTGCACATGAGAGAGGAGAATCTGAAGACAGTCCGTCCCTACGGGTTGTGGTTTCACCCTGTATTGGAGTTAATAGAGGTCACTGCAATGTGGTCAGGAGATTGAGCCTCCATTTTCTCCACCCACTGAAAAGAAATAAAAGCTTAAGTCACTAGC
Source organism: Danio choprae (assembly GCA_903798125.1). NCBI lineage: Eukaryota > Metazoa > Chordata > Actinopteri > Cypriniformes > Danionidae > Danio > Danio choprae. The sequence continues at coordinate 6,284,549 of CAIGQW010054073.1, read as the reverse complement.
CTCCTGTATATGAGCTCAGTCTCACTCGCACATTCAACATTATCATTCTCGTCCTCTTCACGGGTATCATTAAAAATAATTTGAAGAGTTGATCATCAAAAAGTTGTAAATTCTGTTGTTTATTCACCGTTATGTTGACTGGGTGTGTACACATCCTGAAAAGTCAAGCCGAAACATTTTGATTGCCCCCAGGTGGTTGACTGCAGTATAGGTGCCTAAAACCACAGGTGCCTAAACTCTGTCCTTGACGACGAGTTTAGTTCCTAAACACATTTATCTGGAAGTTTCTTGAAGGCCTAGTAAGACCTTGATTAGCTGGTTCAAGTATGGAGCTAAAATATGCTGGAAAGTGACTCTTCTGAAACAAGATTAAATATCCTGATGTAAACAAATGAGAAGTGAGATGAGCTTAAAAAATAAAACACAAACTTAATCAAAAACATTTCCCAGGCATGATTTCTTTCATTTTGTGTATTGCTTATCATGCTGATGTACTGTATATCAGTGAGACAAATAAATCTGCACAATATGCTGCTGTTCGTGTATAGCATGTGTGAAATTTAAATCCATATAAATGACCAGACCCAGAGTATCCCAGCAAAACTTTGGTCAAAGCATCACACATGAAAATATATGGCCCACATGTACATGCCTTGTTCAAATGGTCGAAGAACTAGATCAAATGCTCGTATGCACTTTAACTGAATTGTGGGTACATAGTGACAGACCTCCCATAACCATCAGTGAATATTTATGTGCAATTTAGCATTTTATTGGCTTGACCACACTGGTTAGTCTTTGTTGCACTTGTCAGACAACACCCTGTCAGAGATTTTTGTTTTCCACAGAACACTGTTGGTAAATTCTCATCGCTGCTGAGCAGGAGCATCTTACAAGCCTTGCTGTTTCAGAGATGCTCTGACAAAGTTGCCTTGCTGTAACATGCCACTTGAACATTTGTCCTTTATCCATAATTTGCTAATTAAATGTTTTTCAGTTATTTCAGACTCTGGGTCTAATTATTAACTTGAAACCACAGATATGATCCTCTCTGAAGGGGAAGACTAACAGTGATCAATAATAGCATTTCTGTACACAAAAGAAATTAATGACTTAAAATATAGTACAGTTTTTTTTTTTGTTTTGTTTTTTTGTTTTTTTTTGGTGCTTTAAGGTTTTCTTCTCCATTTTTTGGCAGGCTGAAGTTTCCCCAATCTCCTTTTTAAAAAAACAAACATCTTGTACGTTTGTAACGGCAGGTTGAGAGGCAACAGCCCAACGACAGCCCTTCTTTAAACAATTAGTTAAATTGTTAATCATACAAATTACAAACTTTTGGTCTCCAGAACTTTCTCAACACTTTCTTAATAATTGGCCATGTCTCGCCTCACAGTTCCAACTACTTCCCTGAAAAAACTCTAATTCAGAAAGTGTTTGTGGAGTGTGTCTGTTATCTCAACTGCAGCTCCCTACCTTGAGGGCCTCATTGAGAGTGTGTTCGTCAGTCAGAATATTTGATAATAGCACATTTCCTCTCCATTGTTTTTTTTCTTTTTTAGAATAATTCACACACTCTTTGCAAATGAACCGGAACATAAGTCTCAGTTGTCTGGCATAATTAGTTCTGAATAGCCCTGCTGACATAAACTCATAATTAGTTTGGAACCGTGGAAGCAATTGGTCACCCATTTCATTAGTTACAGTATGATTTTAAAGCTTTTATTTCTAAAGAAAAATAACTACAAAGGTGATGGAGAGTCATTTAAAATCAATGCATACTAATCTAATCAGTGATTTTATAAAATAAATTCCATATAAAGAAAAAAAATCTGATTACAGTTGATAAAATGGAATGGCTCATGCGTACGTGATTTGGAGAGAAAAAAGGTTGCTGGCTCAATGCCGTAGTCAACTTTTAAACTTTGCAGTGTCTTTTGCAGATGGAAGAGTTTTTAAAGACTTAAACAAACCATCTTCACCCTGTAGTGTCGCCTGCCCTCATTAAACACAACAATTACATTTGTGTATCAAATCAACACCCAATTCATGCAGTGTGACATTATCATCTGTATGAGACTCTGCGCTTTTACCAAGCAGGAAGCAAGTTAAGGAACAATTAGTGGCATGATGGGAAAAGATATTTAATGCCTAATCTTTCTTTTTTGCAAAACACAAAGAGATAACAGGGCCACCGATGGCAGCTGTGACAGCAGTTCTGCTGAGCTCGTAAAGCGATCACAGAGAGAAGGAAGGGGGTCGGGAATAAAAGATTAGCATGCAAAACCATAAAGCTGGGCCCAGCCCGCCGACTTGGGCTGAAATATACCAGTGTGTCTGACACAGATTTTGTTTACAGTAATTAACATTATTTCCTTTTCCCCTACAATTTCTTTTTAGGCATGAATGTGAGCTGCCATCTGGGGAGTTCATTCAGACTGTTGTATCTGCCCATGCTTTCCCCATGTGATCAGTACAAGCATTTATGGCTGTACAATATGGCCTGATTGAATGAAGGTGTATGAATGTGGTACAATGTCTATTATGAGTGATTACACCTGCCAGTTTTTACAATGGCAGCTTTGTAAAGCCCTGTAGATTATGGGAGAGACTTGGGGAGGAAGAATAAAACTAACTGACGTTTTTTTTTTTTTTTTAAAAACCCACACATCTGTTTCTGATTACTCAGCTGGGGTTTAAACCAATCGTAAGAATTTGTTTTGAGGCTTTCAAAAATGTTTCATCAGCAGTTACGAACGTGCAATATATGAACGATATTGTGAATAATTTAAGCCATATAAACTTTAAATGGATATTGTCTTTATTTATACTCATAAATATTCACATTAAGACTCATTCAAAGTTAATAAGTGGTTAGCGTAGACAAACACGATGATCTCCCTCAAGGACACAGTGAAAAGTCTGGCACAGGTATCAGAGCAGCTTCTTTTGTTTTAAGTGTGCCATTGAATCATGCTTTCAAAGGATGAAGCTAGAAGAAAACACTTACTGCAGATGAGAGAACTGTCTTCAAAGTAGAGTGCACTCATGCAGCATTCTCTGAAAAATGTATATTGAATATGGGGAAAAAGGATCACATACAGAATCACAAATTTAGCTTAAATCATTCATGAACTGCATTTTTTTTATGTTCTCCGAAGTCCACATATAATATTACCTAGAGGAGTAAAAATAATAAATAGAAAGAAATTAAATAATTTATATTTTATATCCTGTTTTGATCATCTCTTTGAAACACCATTTTAAACTGGCATGCCACATTAAAGAATTGGAAATATACATCGACTGCTATGATTGGCTGTTAAACCATTTCTAAAATTAAAATAATAGATGTACACTGCTGTTATGTCCTGCTAAACATTATTTGGCATTTTGTTTAAAAAAACTCTAAACAATCAGTATAAATCAGGGGCTGATGGATGTAGGGTCAAGTTTTTCAGTTGTGTTCGGTAGTATGCCTCGGTGAACCAAATTTATCTATTTAATTCAATTACATCTGATTTAATAATCAAAGTTGTTGTTATGTTTTCAGTGTTTTGAGGGATATTGAGTGGTTCTCAATGACATTTGTGATATTAAATAAATGGTGACATGTTTGCATTGCATTGCGTGGATGACCATGAAAGACTGCACATATTTTTTATTTTACCTTTTAACTTGTATGTGCGAGCAAGTGTATAATAAAATACAAACTATGCATCTAGTTTTACGGACAACTGCTGCAAACACCTTTTTAAAAGAAACATGTTTTGTGAACACTTACGCTGTTTGTTGGTGCTATAGATTTGCCGGTTTCAAACGATTTAATTAATGTTTTTGGCCCAAACATGCATTCACAATGGTAAGAACCATTATAGGGGTGGACAAATGTATATTAAAGATATCGATTATTTAATTATTAATATATTTTAAGATACAGATCAGAGCTATTAAAGAGCAGACCTCCCCATACATACATTTTGATGTCTTTCAGGGGGGATCAAGTGTTAATTAGGGGTATCACACCCCCCCAAACCCCCCTATAATTGACACCCTGGTTAAAAATGAATAGAATAAAGTCTGAAAGCTTAATGTTATAAAGTATATAGTATAAAAAAAGTAACGTATTTCTAAAGCGTAGTGGTAGAAGTGGTAGAAAGTAGACAAAAGAATTTACAAAACCCATATAAACACCAACACATTTAAATCCTTTAACACAAGGCAAACTGTTGATTATCCCTTGCATAACTATCAGATATGAAAGCATTTCAACACCAAGTGTATAAACAACATCCTGAGAATAATTAGTAAGAATAATTATGTAAGTGTACAAAAATAGACGTATTTAGAACCAATCATAAAAACTCAATTATTCAATTAAATTCCACCAAAAAAAAAATTAAATATGAAAACATTTCATTGCATGTACATAAACACGTTGATGCTCAATACAATTCATCAATTGTAATTTAACTACAGTTTGGAAGTTTTTAGAAGTAACATTAAACATAAGGAAGTGTGTACTGTATGTTCACCCAGTGTCTCCGTGGGAGTCCTCTGGGTGCTCTGGCTTCCCCCACATTCCAAAAACATGCAATATAGGATAATTGTAAAAACTAATTTGGCAGGTGTGTGCGCATGAATGAGATATTCGCGGAACTCTTACTGCTGGTGTCTCCTCTCCAGGAAGTCCATACACCACAGTCTGTATTAGCTGCATTGCAATGGGGAACACTGCTTAGGGAGATTTATATCAAAAATGTTAAATATTTTAAAGCAAACATCCATTGCAACTTTGCCCAAGTACTGCTCCAAAGGCTTGAAAGCACTGGTTGTTTTCAAACATGAGCACAAAGGGAAATTCAATGGGCTTATTTGAACACAGATACTCACAGAACACAGTTACCTTTAGGATACCTCATAGAAAAAAAAACTATAACAAATCAAGCCAACAGTCACCCAGTGTTGTCAATTGTAGGCCACAGAACATGGCCTGGGCACTATGCTGCAGCTTTTTGGCCAAGTTGTAGACTCGATGCACTTGCCTTTTTATGTAACTTTTTTTTTTTTTTTTTTTTTTTTTCAATTTTGTGTCTTGACCTTAACGTTTTAGTTCACCTAAAATCAAATTCTGTCTTCCTTCACTCATCCTTTTGTCATCTTTAGAACACAAATGAAGATGTTTTTAATGAAAGCTGACCATCCATGAATTCCGTCCATCCCCGTCTACACAACGATGAGAATAAATGATGACTGAATAATAAAAATATATTTTTAAGTAATATTTTTTTTAAATATATATTTTAACTAGTAAGTTTAAGTACCCTTAAAGTAAAAGCTTACCAAAGAAACATTATTTTGCCATTATTCATTAACCTTTAAGTTTCAAATTCATTTGAATTGTTCAATACATTGGAAGCAAATTTACGCACTTTAGTAAATGTTTTTATATTGATTTGAGAAAAAAATATTTCTGGAATTGACTTTTATGACACTTACAGTACACATTTTAAAACCTTTTATTCATCTCTAATCAGTCATGTACTGTAACATTTTTGGAAAAGAAAAACTTAGTGGAAATGTGAATGAAAGGATGAAGTTGGGACACAAGAATGAGTAAAACTAATTTCAAATAATCACCACCACAAGCAACACTTAAGCAACACTTTTGAAAAGCAATAAAAGCCATCAAATTTGACTAAGGTGCCAATAAATATACAATGGACCTTTTTATTTTATTTATTTATTTTTTTACAAGTCAAAGATTCCCAGGCTTGCAAGTCATCATAATAATACATATAATAATGAACAATAAACTCTATAATAAATAAATAAATATAATAACTCTATAAATATAAATAATAACTCTAATAAATAATTTTATAACTTTCTAAAAGAGGTAAAAAATAGACATTGATCATAGCAGTGAGTTTTTTTTTGGGGGGGGGGTAAATTATGGACAAGTTAATGCAGCACAAACTACATTGTTTTAAATGCCAATTCAAATCAATAAAATTAAGTCAAAAGAAAAATGAAAAAGAAGGTACTTAGCCAATGATCAATAAAATATTACCATATACCTTCAAATGTGGAAATTAAATCGTCAAGATTCCATTCTCTTTCTTTAGTTTTCACATATCCATTCATCTAAAATAGAAAAAGAAATTGTGTTTGAAAAATTAAAATGACTTGGCCATGAGGTGATCTTAATCACCGGAAATTAAAAAACCTGAAATTGTGCTTTTAGTTTATACAGTGGAAGCAGATGTCTTCCAGCTATGATCAATATTAAATACATATTGAATAACTTGCATATCATAAAGAATTTAACAATTTATTTATTTATTTTTTTTCTTTGAGTTTCCCTTTGCGGTTAAGAGTGCCAAGGTAGAGGGATATCAACACTCGGAGGGCTGACAAACTTGTTTTAACTTCTGCAACCCAACCGAGTGCTGTTGGGTTACAGATAAGATCATCTGCCTTCGCAAATTGGGTTAAACCAACCCAGCGTTATTACCCAATGGTCGTAACTTAGCGTTGGAGTTGAAAATCCAACCAAGCATTTTTTAGAGTGTATCCTTATAATGAAGCTATTGATTCTTTGACCCCCTATGTCTGGCCTGTCAAATTCCCAAGAGTAAAGAACATGACCTTCAATGTAAGGTAATTTAGCTTCTGTCCTATAGATATGAATTTCAGCCATATTGTATGTCATGGAAAGAATATTTAAGACATGGGTAATATTCTCTAGGATGGCATAACTGGTGAATTATTATTTGTGCAGTATGACTTTCTTTAAATGTTTGTTATATTTTTATGGTTTTCTTTGAAAGACAACCAGATTTTTGAATGGACTTTATCTTGCTGACATTTGCATATATTTGTCCTACAATTTCAGGTGGCAGAAAAGCTAAAAATCTCTAACGTTTAATATGAAGATGTCTGCCCTCACAAGTTTTCAGAGGTTCTTGTTGTGCCTTTGGCATTTTTATGAAAACTTTCCATGCATATTTTTAACTCTTCTTGTCATGTTGCTCAGAATTTAGCGCTATTCAAGATCATCCCAAGAATACTGGGGCAATACCCCTTTGTGCTTTTATAAATAGACCCTTTCACTTAAATGAATTGTTGTGCCTTTTCCCAAGCAATTCGAAGTAAAACATGTTTTGGTTCTGATACCATCTGTTCCTTAAAGACCACAGAGATGTTACTATTGCAACTCTGTTTGTGTCTCAGGTGTGTGCTTTAAAGAGGAACACTGTGTCCTTACTCCTCAAGTTTTGAGAAAATTGTGTTAATACAGGATGTTCTTAATGGCATTTGCACACCGATCAAGGGCACAGAGGACACAAGTTTAAAGTGGCAAACTGCAATTAAGAGTCTTTTTTGACAGTTTCCCAAGTAGTTGTCCTTTTGAAAGTGTGCGTGCGTGCATGAGACATTTTAAAAAAATGCAAAAATGAACTTTTTAAATTAAAACTTAAAAATCATATATGCATTTGATATATAGCTTGTCAAAATAAGAAACACATTTAATAATATTAACTGAAAAACATTCCACCTGTGGGACAGTGACAGTAGATTAATTAAACCAAAACCCAGTCTTAAGTGTAACAGTGTAAGCTTTTATCTTTTTTTTTTTAATCTAACCTGTAACTGACACACAAACATAGAGAGAGAGCAAATCCAACATAGTCAATTTTAAAGCTTGTTTGTCATGCAATGCAGGCATTGTATATGAGGTTATAATTAAGTAAAAACCAAATTAAATCTGTTCATCAATGTGATCACATCTCTTTTTACTGATGAAAACCAAAAAACAATTGGTTCTATTTTAAATGAAGGAATCTCTCGTTTCATTTAAAGTATCATAATTTGTTTTTCAAATGTTACGATTGTTTCAAATGTTATGACTTCCATCACATTTTGTGATTAGTTGTTT
>CAIGQW010054073.1:6254717-6271610 GCA_903798125.1 Danio choprae | reverse complement strand
ATATATATATATATTTATATATTTATATATTTATACCTTGTTCACTCTTCCACTTATACCAATTCCATTTTGCCCTCCACTGGCATGAGCAGTGAGAATGGAGGTTTATAAATGCTGTTTGACTTTTATAGTGTCTGTCACGTTCACATTGTGATGATGACAAGTGCATGGTCCAGTGACCTGAATAGCCGGAGAATAAAATGACAGCAACCTTATCTGGCACTGCTTAGTTGCACAGAGCAAGAATGCTGGTGCCAAAGATTAAAAAACATCCATGTTTATCCCATTAACCAGCTTGGATTTGTCCCGACTAGTAGACCTTTAATTCATGTTTTCTTTCATCCAGGTATCTTTGCGCTGTAGCGTTGTGACTGTGTTCCAAGAAATCCATTTACTCTTTTAAAGTCAACACTGAAAAGGCTTGTTCACGCTAAACAACACATTCTTTGGACCGCTCTAAAGATGAGGTGTGTGTGATCAGTCTTACGAAAAACACACATGCCCGCACATTGAAGCACAGATTTTGTCCCCGGCTGCCTGAGACTCCCTGCCAGCACTTGGCTCCATACAGCACCATGCCATTTCCATCCAAAAGCTCTTTCTCTTGCTGTGCATCAAACAACTTGGTGTGCAATTACACACAATTAGGTTCAAGATGCACTTGAGACCATTATGACGCCTAGATGAACACATTTGAACCACTGGGTTGCGCTCGCTACACCCATTCAGCCAAAGGAATTTTTAATTTGCCCAAAAACAACAGAGTGGTGACCTTTGGGATATCCAAATAAGCATGTGGCCATGAATGGTGTCACCTTGATTTCTCATCACATGTTTTTTAAGACTTTTTATCTGAAGATCAGAGCTTTAATGCATCTGTTCAGTTTTCAGACTCAACATTTTTTTCCCAGGGAAAATAAATGTCAAGGTAAAATTCTTAAATTGAAGACCGAATGCACTGAATAGCATAATTTTAATTTGCGTAGCTTTCTGTAGTTTATAGTGCGTCATCACCCTGCACATTTAAAAAAACTTTTTAAAGTTAGCAGTGAATCTTACTAAAAATGTAAAAAAATCTGAAACCCTAAATCTGTCCCAAACAGGTATTACTTGTTCATTGAGGTGCATTGGGGATTTTATTTTATTTAACTTTTTTTCTAATATGAGCTGTCTGTGGGCTGTGAGGGCCACTGAATCTCTCCCTCTGGCCATGCCTGTGCGCCAGTTGCACTCTTTAGCAAGTGACCCATAAGTGTGCCAATCCCCATCAAATGCCCAGTCCCTTTCAGTACTGTGCTGCCAGTTGGCACGCCTGGATGGAGGCAACATATTGCAGCACTGAATGTCCTCAAGTAGGCTCGGTACATTGGACATTAATCAGACGGCTCTCTGCTTCCCTGTCCGTATTTGGACGCCAAAGTGCCAAAAATCACAGCCAGTCAGTTTAAAGTGAGAAGAATTGCTCTTCGGGGAGCCAAGAGCAGGAAGCGTATTTTATCCTGGCGGGAACTTGGTCCTATTGTGTCTTGATTGAGTAGTGGCTGTCTTCTCCCTAAATGTTCTTTAAGTAGGCAAAGGTTACAATAATGTCTGCTTGTACATTTGAATGATTGATTCTTCTGATTGATGTCTCAAATTGGATTTTGCTTTTCCCTGTGTTGGATTTTTTTGAGAGCAAAACAATCAAGTTAAGCGGGATGAGAGGAAACATCCATATTAATATTTCAACTTAAAATGCTCGTAATGTGCTCTCCAAACACACCCCATTCAGTAATGTCAAATTGGAAGCGATCGCTAGCTCATTTCTTTGTTCTTTCTGGAAGGAGGGTGGAGCAACCGCTGTATGTACATGGGTAATATGATTGATACACATCGTCTACACCAATTTCCCCTTCAGTCCACAGTGCAATTCGTTCAGTGTGACCCCCCCCCCCACACTGCCAAATGATAAGTGAAGCCATTAGAGTAAAGAAGGGAATCTGTGCGCAGGGTTCGGTTAGCAGGGTCAAGTCATCTTCCAACTCATTCATCACCTTTATTCTGCTTATTTATTAGTTAAAAAACCAAATAGGTCTTTTTTTCCCTTTTCTTTCTGTCGTGCATCTGCAGGCTTTTTGTGCACTGTTTTCTTACATGCAAGAGTGGACTGGCACTGGATAGCGTATAGACATCTTTAAAATTTGATCTAAAAAACATATATTCTCTGCGGGCCTGTCTTTATTGAAATCCCAGTGAAATTAATCAGAAGCCAAAGATGACACTGCAGCTGTCTTGGTTTAATGCTTTTCTAAAACATTAATGCATGTTGAACCCTTCAACTTTTTCAAGACTTAGGCTGTACTATGCAAATCAAACGGAAACGCATGAAAACTAAGACAATAAACTCATCAAATTCCATCCAATGCCACATGGCTGAGTGTGTGTCCATGAAAGCGCTTGGCTTATTCTTGTGCGGGGTTTTGTGCCGGGCCTCTCTAATCTAAGATTTATTGACCATTAGTGAACTCAGAAAGTCATTACAGTTCATTCTGCTCGGGGCCTGACGTTTTATTAGGACAAATTTCCCCGCTGAGAATGCGCACCAGCGCTGAACTGCTCACGCTTCCCACCGCGTGAGGTCACGTGACCTGCGGCTCTCCTTTCCTCCCCCCGCCCCCTTGCACACTAAAAGCACAATGTTACTGAACACCAGTCCATTACCAGGGTGCGGGACCTGCCGTTGAGAAGGATGGTGGGAAGAGATGCCATCTCACGCCCCATGACTAATTATGTGAAGATGCAAATCGTTTTGCCACGCTCCCTTTCTCCCCAATCATTATACACAGCTTTGATTTGTGTTCTTTAACCAGAGAGGTGACACAAGTTGTGGAGTGTGCAAGACTGAAGTTCACTAAAAGAGTTGAATAAATGACTGTGTGAAGTGTTTTATCCTTTTCATCATTCATCACTGTGGGTAAATAAGATTACAGAGAAGCTTTATGTATGTTTTTTTATTTTATTTTATTTTTTTACTTTTTTGCATGATTTTGTTTCTTGGAAACTGTTTTTATATAAAGCTGGGCTTAATGACAAAAGCGACGTTCGGGAGAGAGTTTAATTTGGGATGACTCACTCAGTTTCTTTGTTTAATTGCATTTCAGATGTCTCACAACTAGGGATCTATACAAAAATATTTGATTAATAGCTACAAATATCAGATTTTTATATATTAAGAATTCACTTTTATGGTAATGTCCACTTAAAATAAATCTTAATAAATAGGGTTAATAATACTAATACTAACACTACTACTACTACTACTAATACATATTAGTGCTACTTCTAGAAGTGCACTCTATTATACAACATTAATATATTTTTTTAGAGTTAAGTTGAGTTTGTGTCTACATGACACGGGTGAAGAGAAGAGTTTTGGAGATGACGTTTATACATCCTCATACAGTGAAATGGCAGATGATAAAACACCTTTACTATATATCTGTAAAAATGCACACAGACATGCAAACTAGTCTTTTTGCTGTTTAATTTTCACACTAGTCCACGTTGAGGTTCTAAGGCCACATTTGTGTAAGACATGCCAGCATAATACATGTAAGAGGGAATCTTAAGAATAAATCAGGCTCTGTGAAAACACAATGCACATTAAGACTCACCAGTCTATTATCGCCATTGATTGAGCGTCATGGCTAAATCGCATTCTGCACTTCCCTGTACTGAGAACAGAAAGAAAGCGACAGACAGGGTAACAGTGTTAAGAGTGTTCCGTTCAACAATCACAAACGAGGTCCTGCACCGTTAATGAAAATAGATGCCATGGGGATTGGGCCCAATACGACTAAATGAGCAGCAATGTACAGTGTATTTTTTTCCCCCTTTTTGCACTTGTGTGTGAGAGGCAGATTGAGTTACTGTCAGTGTCAGCTTGACTTTATGCCATCCTTCCTCTCCATTTGGGCAGACAGTTCACTTTATGAAACCATCATTCTGCCTCCTACTCTCTGTGTCTTTAGTGCCATAGGGGGAAAAGGGAGAATTCCATTTTACTCTTGTCACCCATTCCTCTTAGTGAAAGCGAGGGTGAGCGAGAGAGGATATGGAAGCACCAAATGGGGCTCTTTTTCATTTGGAGTGATTCAGGGATGTTCTGGAAATATTACATGTGCATCTGCACTTGTATTTAGATGTTTACATGCAGAGCACACAGTCTCAGATCGACCGCTTTGCATGCGGTCGTGCGCGTCTGTGCCTTTGACGGCCCCTTGCCTGCTTTTTGTTTTTTACGCTCAGTTTCCAGTGGCATCTTCGGGCCAATAAATTGGGATTTCCCTCCAATTAAAGGCCATCTGCCTGTGTGCCTCTGCAGTAGCATAGTGTGCTGTATCCTTTCACCCAGGGGTTAGTGTATCTGTCTTTTTTTTTTTCCCCTCCTCACACCCTGTCACCATCAGTCTGCTGTTTGCTTTTTGTAAGCAGTGTTATACCAACATTTTGCCAGCATCCCCCTGATGTCTCCCGCTCTCTTGATTCCTATTCACCACGCTTGGTTACTCTGGCCGTGGCCTCTGTTAGAAGTCTGACCTTGCTAATTGCTCTGGACCCTAGTGTGTGTGTGTGCATGCGTGTGGCCACTGTCAGAGCCATGACTAATAAGAGAGAGCAGATCAGAGCTGGGGAGATGTGCCAACAGCATGTTGTCTGTCTGTTTTGGGAGTTGAGAAGAAAATGGAAGGGAGGCTGAACTTGAAAGGCCACCAACTGCCCTTTTAGCCACATGCAAACTAGAAAATACTTTTTTCAACTACAGTACATTGTCTTACATATTCTGTCATATACTGATATTCAATAATTCTGTATATCATGATAATGAGCATACAGAATGTTGATGTCATCGGCTCTTCAAAATTCTGTCAATAATTATTTATTATTGAAACTTTTTTTTAAAACAATATTCACATTGTATTTGGAGTGGTGTTAAAACAGCACCAAATGCTTGGAGACTGTAATTTGTTAATTATATTAATAGAACATTATGTTAACAATATTAACGTTGTTAATCTGGCCTACATGCTGAAATATTGATTGAAAATTCTGCAACTATTAATAAATAATGCTGTTGTACATTAACCCTGTGCAATAAGACTTCAAAGGTTAGCATTAGTTAATTTAAGTAAACTCAAATGAAATAAAAACTACAAAAGTTTTATTAATCTGTGTTGATATTATTTTTTTATTGCCTGATAATGCATTAAAATTGTAGTAATAATCTTATTACAAGAAATTTGAAAGAAAGAAAAGATTATAATTATTTCATCAAATGGAGACAAACTTTTTAGAGATGACAATTTTTTTAAACTAGTATTAAAATAGGTACTGTAAAAAATCTTTTTTTATTTTAATGCATTAACTAATGTTTACTGAGACTTTATTTAAAAGTATTACCTTTTGTAAATTATAATCCTTTTGCATTTTATTTAGGGAATGATCCACTTCAATACACTATTTACTGCTATTATACTTAAGTGATATTATTGTGATAATACCGCATATTGTGATAAAAGCAATTAAATTTCAGCAATTAATAGCTATAAGAAAATTTGATATTGCCTAATCATCATTTATTAACATCATACCATCATATCATACATTAACATATATTCTGTGTGCATTGTTTTTTTTCACTGCAATGGCACAGGGAATAAATCTATTTGGATTCAGAGCACCTTTACATGCATTTTCCAGTGAAAAAGTTGCAGTCTGTGTGCTCAGGTTTAAAGCAAGACACAACAAAGTTTTATAGGAGAAATTTTTGGGAACTTTTTATTTAATGAAATATAACTTTGTTCCTAAGAAGTTATTATTTACAGTACATTTGTATTCTATATGTGAACAAGTTATTGTTTTGATCTTTTCTTTGTTCCAATTCGCAAAACCATTCTGAAGAATTCATTCACAAATCTGACTGCTCTGGTTCTTTGCTCAACTCACTGACTATGGAATATTCTGGTCCCTCTGGAGAGGAAAATTATTAGTGAATATCCTACATTATCTTTTCTTCACACAAAGTTGCTGTATAAGCATGAATTTACGGTGTTTGGGGTCCTTTATTGAATTCATTGTCATTGCATGCAATTTAGAACTTTTTTTCAACAGGAGAGGATAACTAATGAATTATTTCTGAGTAAACATTTGTTAACAAATGACATCCACACTCTGTTAAAAATAGCTGCTGACATATTTGGTAGATTAAATTAACAGTTATTTCAACATTAAAATCATCTTTTTATGTTAAATTAAGATAAATGAACAAAAACGTGTGATGTCATGACTTATTAATTTTTTTTTTTTTTTTTTTTTTTTGCATTGTAAGTTTCAGGAAATTAAATTCATTTGAGCTTGTTATGTACTCCAGCATTCCCTAAATTGTTTGCACAGGTTTAAAGACTACACAGTTGAACTGGGATAGGGAAATCTAGAGGCATTTAATGGTTCACACCCTACACAATTAGAGAAGATAACGCTGCTGCTCTGGTGTTCGTCATCACTCATGCTCAGCTTCCCCTCTGATGGTTAGTAATCCAGCCTAAATCAGACTTACAGCAGTTTGAACCCATGCACTGTAAACCAGTCCACCTCAGCTCGTTTTCTTTCCCTCCCTGCTCCTACCATTTGAGAAAAAAAAAGAGTTTTTAAAGTCTCAGAAATGTACCGCTTTAGATTACTCACCACTCTAGATGGCCTTGCTCTCATTAACACCAATATACAAAATGTGTGGAAGTGAAAGAGAGACATGGTGAGAGGAAAAACCAAGGCAGACATGCACACATAACTTGTTTTACTTTGGTTTTCAATTTTCTCATTATATGCAAGATAAATCAATGGCGACTTTGCAAGTTTGGAGACTATAACGAGGAGGAGAAGCAACCATCTGCGTTTCATCTCCGACGGCCACTTTTTCGATAATGAGCCACCCAGTATGTGTACCTCTGCTGCCAAGTGACGATATGTGGACGTCTTTTAGTAAGGCTACTGCTTTCTGGGTGGGCGAAACCATACCCAAGTTTCTCCAATTACTGAGACCCTCCAGCACCAGTGGCTTCACTGCCATACTGGAGCAGCTCTTATGACAGCATGTCAGTTATAATGCCACCCCATGTCACTGTCATTCCCATAACTAGGCCTGACACGCTCGCCTCGCCAAAACGGTTCTCGAATGTTCTCATCATCTAACATTCACCACAGCGGAAGGCTGAAATTGAACAGGTATATTCCATGCCTTTATGGAGCATGCCTACCTGATTGGAGCATGGCAGCATGCAGTGACATTGGTATAATTGGTCGTATCTGTTCAGATAATGTTTTTACCCTCGGGCAGCATTCATATTGATTCAGATTGATTGAGCTATAGATTAACTTGCTATGACTTTTGGCCTATTACTATGAATTGATTGTCAGCCCAGCCTGTAACCGGTCGGGAATGTATAATTGTGGAAGATGTGCATTGTGTAATTGTGTCTCAGATTCCTTGAATGTGTTTTGTGAGGTGTTATTTTTTTGTTGCGCCATTTCGACGATTCCCATCTTTGGGTGGGTTGTGGCACTTATGTGTCAGAAGTTCAGACTGTTAGAGATTAGCGGCCAACAACACTGAATATGGAATAAGTTCATAAGCTGATGGGCGGACATACTCGCCGGTGTTGACTTGTGCATTGTCCGTTTCAAAAGCAGCACTATTATGCGTAATCCCCCTCGCTCCGCCGCCATTGATCTAACTCAGCCACTCGCTCGGTGAGCATGACAATGTGACGTTTGCTCTCTTAGACGGGGATTCTCTGATCCTGAAGAAACAATTCCATCTATCTTCAGTAAAGCACAAATCCCCCATCACACACCAGTCAAATTATCATTCATATCAAGAGGCTTTCTGTCAGATAATGTCATTTTGTGAGGCCAAACGCCAGTGAGTGAAAAGACATGAAAGGCTTCTGGTCCCTGCAGACAAGGGCAGCAAAGGATGACTCTTTCTGATATCTTTAGATCTTTGCTTTTTCCCGCTCTCTTTCTTTCCGTTCTTAAGGCATTCAAGAGGATCATGCAAATGTATCATTCTGTCCTCATTAAGGGTGAGAATTCTGGCACTGTATCCATCTTTTTGAATAATGTTGATATAACCGTGCTGTTGGCGGGTATTTCGATTCGTCATATTGAGCTTGATAAAGGACTCTGGAATAGTGCTGACAATATTTTGGTGGGGGTGAAAAAAACTCCCTTTTTTGGACTTTAGTCTACATCTATTACCTTTGAAATAATCTTGTTAGTGTACACAGAAATATTCACAAAATTAAGGTTTAGCAGATTAACTTCTTGAACTAAATTGACAGTGTTAATGATGCTGGACAGAAGACCTTTAATAAAAGGTTAGGTGCAAGCAGGGTGCGAACTCTAAATTAGGCATGGGCTCCCCTGAAAAAACATGATTTGTGGAATTTTGGGGGGTCTCAGAAAATATTTACAATGTGTTATTTTGACGTGCGGTTTCAGTATTGTTTAATGCGATCATGGATTATTATGTGTAAAAGTGCAAAAATATAATTTGTTTTTTTTTTTGTGGGCAATTTACACCTCCCTTTAAAAAAAAAAAAAAAAAAAAAAAAAAAAGATAACTACGCATGCTATTCTTGTCATGACCATCAAGGTGTGGGGCCGCTGAGGAGCAAAGTTCAGTCATGTCAAAGACAGACAGCCAGATGCTTTCATGTGGACATTGAGACATTGTTTATTAATTTTCCGAAAATAAATGATGTGATGTTGTTTCGTAGGCCAAAACAATGTTCTTTTTTTTAAACACCGTGACATTGCTGTAAACATGTTGGACAATTTAGCTGAAAGGAGGGTAAACTTGACAAAACGGAACCCCTTTCAATGGTGTTTCTTTCATTTTCAAATTCACGATTATGTTTCACTGGAGTGATCCGGTGTGTTTTATAGCCTACATCATTGTGGCAAGGGACACCCCCCCCAACCCCCCAGCTTTAGAGAAAAAGTGGGCTCCCCCAAAGGCCACAGTATAGTTTGAACACTGGGTGCAGTAAATGCACGTTTCAAAGATTTGATTTTAAGCTGCAAAACTTCACATAAACATTTATTTTGAGCTGTTTGAATGTCACATATGCTAAATATGGTTCACCCTAATTGTTAATTAATTTAATAATGCTTTAAGGGGAAAACAAATAAAAGGGACAAGGCTGTAAACATTTTCTGTGTTTTTTTTTTAAACAACGGGTGGAATAATAATGTATTAATGTATAAAAAACTGTTATGCTATAAGATTTACCATCAATTTTACACTGCATGAAAACTGGTGTGCATTTTTTTTGTAGAGAAGGATGCAGTGGCCATTTTGTTGTCACACTGTGGTCCTCTTTTTGGGAAAGGCTTCTGGTTAAGGACTCAGTATGATTGCCTGCAAAGGTGCAGACATCTAGTTTTCAGCGACCGGGTGTACAGGGGCACTCTTGGAGACAGGTGAAACAGTTTTGTTACTTTTTGAATTCAGATATGTTCATGGTTAAACCTTCCACAGCCATGACTGTCACTAGAGTAAGGTTTTATTTAAACTGACCCAGTATTTTTAAGTACTGTATCTTTTTCTCTTGTCCTTTTTCACTGTATAACAGGACACAATTCCACTTGTGTGCGTGCTTTGCTTTTCATCTGTTGTACCGTTTGGAATCTTAAAATAGTCAAAATACCTTTTATGTAATGACTGATGCTCCTGTCAAGCTGTTTTCTATTGTATGCTATACGGAAGAGGAAGAAAGAGAACAATGCTGGCTTTTTGGGTTTAGTAACATTCACAGTCTGAAGCTGTGATGCATTAGAGCTGTGAATTAGTACACATCCCTGTTGCTTTGTCCTTGCCGAAATTATGCTCTAATTAGTTCTATTATTCTGTAATTGTCACCTTAGTGCTGGTCAGCTAAACTCGGAGCATGTATGAGAGCTAAAGTCAAACTGAAAAGATTTCATCTCAGCTATTACTTGCACATTTAATCAGCCTTTTTTTTCTTTTATCCCATGGGTTCTTTTTGTATGTTATTGTTATGTAGAAATATTTCACCAAATCTCTTATATTTTCCAATATTTTTCTTACTCTGTTGCCAGTTAATATTTTGATAAGCTTTGAGAATGCAAACTATTCCGAATGCCATTTGAAATGGTCATGCTTTTGTTCAAGACTAGACTCTGTTGGGGTAAAAAAAATGCAGGTGAAGGTTTTAATAAGAAATTCTTGTTACCTTTTTAACATCAAAATAGATTAGATTTTTAAAAAACTATTTAAATGCTGTTTATATAAATGTAAATGCTTATATAAATATTTAAAACACATTTAAATGTTTAGACAAGCTATTTAAATGCTGTACATCAGTGGATATCTTTTATAACTGGAAAAATCATAAAATATATTTAATTCTAAATTGTTTCTTATAGAAAGAAGGAATTAGAAATATTGCAATGCAAAGGGAAACTTATGTATTACTGTTTAAATTACTCTTTAAAAAAAAAAAGTCATACATTTTTTAGAAAATGTATTTTTCTGATTATCAAATCATTTTAGCTCTGTATTGTTATTGCTATTGCTATTGTACATAAACATCTTGTTGTTTTATTTTTAATCAAGCTTACAGATTTTGAGGAAAATCAGTAAGAGAAATGTTATACTCGTGTTGCATTACTGAAACTTCAATTACATCTCTTAAGCTGATGTAGAAACCTTTCAGGAAAATATTTTCTATGGATATGCACAAATGAACAGCTTTTAAAAGAAATCTTAATAATGGATCACCCAGTGCTCGGATACCAAAACTTTTTATTCATCCTAAGGGCTTTTCAAATGACAAATCTGAGACTTTTTACATTATGATTAATTAAACAAATTGCAAATGAGACCTTCATTAAGTTGACAGCAGTAAAACAAAACAAAAAAAAACTTTTCCTCATAGTATGCGTGGATGAAAGATCACTGTGAGAGACAGAACATCAGGTTCAGACTTTACACTTCTCGTGTGTGTGTGTGTGTGTGTGTGTGTGTGTGTGTGTGTGAGTGTGTGAGAACTATTTGTTTATGAATGTTTGTGTGTATTTTTGCATGCACGCAGGGTGATGCTGTGTCCATTCATGCTTGGATGACTTCCTCAGGTTCAGAGCAGCAGTCCATATTGGCAAGGGATTAATTGTTGTGTATTATGCAAAGGATGTGAATTCTTTTGTATGAAATGAAATATGCCTATTTCTCACTTTTTCCACTCTGTTTCACAACGTGCCACACGCAAAATTATTTCTACTTTTACAAGCTGAGTGAACGACATCTGCTTGAATGCTTGAAGCTTTATTTTTCTTTAGTTTTGAAACTTGCAATTTTAAGCTCACTCCAAAACTCTCTGCAGCATTTTATTTAAAATACAACAGCTTTTTTTTTTTTTTTTTTGCAAGCACACACTTTTTCCTCCTCCTTCAAAGTGCTGTTTGTGTGGTCCCTGAATTTGCCGGTTTTATTTACTTTCGTTACTCGTCCCCCCAGCCTCTTGCCTCCCCGTGTGCCATCAGCTCTGTATATGAGCCGCCAGTTTTATCTGTCCGTAATGATTCCTGCATCCAGCGTTTGTAGAGAGTTTCAAATGAACGCATCAGCAAGCCGACAGGGGCCGCTGGCTGCGTACCATGCAAGGGACCAAATTAAAGCGCCTGCTCTCTGCGGGGCAAGTTTGTCACGTCAGCTGATTATAAAAAACCCACATCATACTCCTCACTTATTTCCTGGCCCTCAGGTCTCTGCGGCTCCAGGGGAGGATGAAGGGAAACTGGGAGCAAAAAAGAGAGGTAGTGAAATGGCAGTGGTCCAAAACCCTTACACTTTTTCTGTAGGACCCAGGCTGGTTGGGAAAGGTCACTGGGACTGAGATGAAGCAGGCTACGGAGAGAGAGGGGTTGCTGGGTAATTGGAGCTCTCAGCACACTGGCA
This sequence comes from Danio choprae, assembly GCA_903798125.1. NCBI lineage: Eukaryota > Metazoa > Chordata > Actinopteri > Cypriniformes > Danionidae > Danio > Danio choprae. The sequence goes on along the minus strand of CAIGQW010054073.1, from coordinate 6,259,591 downwards.
CTAGCCCATGTAGCACTGTTGTCAGAGAGGTCTCACCGGCGCACGCTCGGCAGAGTGGATTTGGGGGGAACGTTTGTCAAAGTAAGAGCCCAGTGACCATGACTGCTGTTTTTCTAAGCATGCCATTCAAGACTCTAACTCACAGCGCTGCCCTTGGCTATGAGTGGACTCCAGGAGCAGGCCAGAACATTGATATGCACTGTGATTTTCCTTTAGATGCTGGTGGGAAAAATTGTTTGGGCTAGTGAACTTGATCCTCCTGTGTATCTTGAAGGCTTGTTATACCTTTTGCACAGTAATCTGAATTAGTTGTAGGCACGTGAAACTCTTAATTTAACAATGCGACTGCAGAAGAAAGGCTGTCGGTTTGTTATTCTGAAGGGAGTAATGGCTGTCTGCGTGTAATGGTGAAGGCAGAAGGAGTCTGTTTAGACTGCATGTTAATTTCTGTCAGCCATGAATAATCCCCTCTGCCAGACTAGTCCTCTGCCCACACAGCGGTCAAAATGGAAACAAGGCAGACTAAAAATTGCCCACACTATTGTGTGTCTTTCTGCCTGCGCGTGTGCTCTGGTGCAGAAAATATGAGACAGCAGATGTACACATCATTAATATATATGCACAGCCTTTTTCAGTCAAAAAAAAAAGATGTGTGCTTAGACTAGTGAATTTTATTGTGAAAATATAGGGAAAAAAGCTATAAAAAAGGTGTGTTGGCAGAAGCTTGTTAGTTGACATGCTAATGGTTAAAATGTTAAAAATAAAAATGCGGCCATTGTTTCCTCACACACAGTCATTTTGAATCAGGACTGTTATATATTGTAGGAATGCAAAAAATTGTTTAGAAAAAATGTAATGCAGGGATTACAGTTCAGAGTTATTAATAATAATACTAATAATAATACTAATAATAATAATATTAACAACAACAATAATATTTATATAGTATATGTTTATTTTATAATATTTATATAAGGGGTTTCTTTCAGTTTTTTTTCTCTAAGCCAAATCCAGTTTCATAGCTCTTGTCCAAGTATATATAATTTAAATAATACATGTTTAAAATATTGGCCTACAGAAAAGTATTAAATTGCTCACAACAGAAAAATGATACACATAGCATCAAATTCTTGTTTCATTCCATCAAAGCCTTTAGGCTGATAAAAGGTTTTTTGTTTTTGTTTTATTGAATGAAAGGGAAATTTGTGATTCTAAGAATTATTTGTCAGGCTGTAATCTAATTTTGTGTACAAGGAGATGCAATTTGGATTGGAATTTAAAGGAAAATTAAATTTGAACACAAGACTTATACATTCCTGATTTACACTTTAAAATGTTAAACGGTTGTCTACCAAATTTATCCCAATGCTCCAATAAGCCATTTACTGATGCTGAAAACTATGCGGATGTCACTGCATTTTAAAACCGGAATGAACTAGATGATGTCTAATGTGTGTCAGAGAGATTTGTCTCTCTAATCTGTATATTTCAACATCCTCATTCATATTAAAAGATGCCTTAGGGATCCACACTGAGATTTGAATTCATAAAGAAAGTGCCATCGGGCCAGTGTTGGTCAGACCGTATTTAAATCCTACTCTTCACCCAGATGTGAAATTATTAATTGCAGCTATTAGTCTCACCCATCGTGTTATTTTGGTACACACCAGAGGCTTGTGGTTCTAAATATTGAGTGCATTTAGGGGTGAAGTTCAAAAGAGTATGTATTTAACGAACAGAGTGAGGAAAAGTTTGTAAACCTCATAAAAACATAAGTCTCCTGTGGGAAATAATAATTTAGCTATTTTCTATTTCTTTGTTAATTGTTCTATTACAAAAATCTGATGCTACACTTTCATCAAGACCCTTGCACCCATTGTTCATGATTTGGTGCAATTATATCTGAGATCTGAGCCTAATTATTCATACGTTTTTTTGAGTAACATTTTCACAGAGAACATGACGAGTTCCCTCTGAGGAAACTGAACTTTAAGGTGAATGACAGCACCTCTCATGGGGAATGTTTCTTTTCTGCTTATAGAAAACCTCAAATCCTCATTTAAATTAAAGCCGCATGTAGCTCATTCACACACAAGTGTTTCTTTTTTCATGGTGCCCTACTTAGAGACCCACGGATGAAGAATTTCAACCACACTTGACAAAATACATCAGGGCTTTTGTGGAGATTTAAGAGGAAGAAAGTAAAACATCACTAGAGGGAGCTCTAAACAGTACCTGGTTATCAAACCATACAAAATAAAAACCTTATTATACCACATAATTCTAACTCTAGTTTAAAGCTCTCTGAAGATGGAATTGTTTGCAAATTTGTTATGAATACAGATTTTTTTCTAACATGACACACTAACCAACAGTGTCAATGTAAACACACTCACGCACCTACACTTAGACAAAAGAGACAGGATTAAGGAATGAACAGTGTTCTGCACATCTGGTGTTGCATGGCAAATTATTCTATTTCCTGGCAAGGCTCATGGCATATCTGCTCATTTGCAATAACCAAGAATGGATGAATCGGTCATTCATTCATTTATAACAATTATAATTGTTTTGTTTTGCTTAGTTTCCTTTTTTTTTTTCCTTCCCACTCCAAATTTCATTGAGGCAATAATCAAAATGTTAAATTCAATAGCAGGGATAGTCATTTGTCTCTGGAATCATTACATCTGCTGAAAGTCTTTCAAATATTTCATTTTAGGACTGTGATCATTATCCATTATAAATTAAACTTTAAATTTTCACAGCATTCCTAGAATGCCTGAGGCAACCATTATTGTAAAATGTTTTTTTTCCCCCCTCTCTCCCTGAAACCTTCTGTCAGCAGTGCAGAGCAATAAAACAGATAATGTTTGTATTCTATTTTATATGTGTATTTGCTCCCCGAGCTGTAATGAACTGTTAGACAGTACTAATGCGTTGCATTATAATGGGATACTGGGATTGACTTTTAAGAATGCATTTTTTATTTATTTATTTAACGTCATTGTGTGGCACATCATTCTAATTGCATGTGACCGTGACATACATGACAGCCAAAATCTGCATGCTTTTTGGGAAAAAGTCTGGGAGGATATTTATTAGCAGATATAGAAATATAGTGGAGCGGGCATTCAGATGAGTCCCCCGGAATACCAACATGGCTCCACATATTCTACAAGTCAATAACGGGGAAAAAAATGAGTTTGACAGTTCAAAGAAAGCACCTGCATAAAGCAATGCAAATATTGTTCCAGCTTCTCAGTGAACCCTAAAATGTATTCAGTGCGATTTCATATTCAGGTGTGGAGAGTTATAATTAGCCATAGAGGAAGATTTTCAGTGCTTTCTCGATATCGATGTAGTTCCTCATTGGAAAACGCCTTTTTTCCTCCTCCATCGTGGAGAGATGACACTTCAGTGTCAGTTTATTTACCTCATCTGCAACATGATGACAGCACAGTTAAACAAAGATGGCATCTACACACAATTGGACGAGAGTGATTAATAATGAATGCGGAGATGATGGACGGAATGGGGTTTTCCGACCATCGCCTGGCCATATGGTTAGGATAACTTCAGATCTCATAAATATTTATTGCCCTTTATAAGTTAAGTGTTGTTTTCTCCACAAATCAATTCGATTCAGTGGGGGTCCGTTCGAGCCCATCACTAAAGCACAGGCTTTATTGGTAACAGTGTAAAATGTTTTACATCAGTTTCCAAACAAAAACACACTTTTTTTGTTGTTAGCTTGGCTTAACAGGACGCTGTGCGATTTAGGACTTGCTGCTGGAGCGTTCGTCCCTTCATCTGCTTGCTGTTTTGCCATTCTGAACATGACTGGATTAGCATATCTAACCTGCGATAAAGAAGACCTGTGTTGGCTGTGGAAACATTGATTTGATGTTGATTCACTCCTCGCTGGCCAGCAGTTTAATGTCAACTACTTGTCCTCTATGGTCTTTTTCGTATATAAACAACTCGGGAGTTTCCTCAGGGTCTTATTTTATTCGCTTGTTTTATCAGAATCCTCTATTTCTTCCTCCTATTTACTCTTTACACTCCCGAGTTTGAGCCAGTCTCCCCCCATGTCTAACTCAAAACGGACTTTTGTGCATGGATCAAGATTAGCCATGTGGGAAAGATGATTCAAAACTATTAATATTGATTAAACTGAGATGCTGGTGTGTAAAAGATGTTTTGAATGCTTTGAATAATTCAGGATGGTGAAAATTTTAATCCGGTTGAGTCAGAGATGGGTACCAATCGATAGAAAGACATGAGATAAAAAAAAAAGACAATACAATGAAGAATATTGGAATGTGAAGACTCGGATCAGGCCATAAAATAATATTACAACTTCCAAATCTTCAGCTGTGCGATATGCAGGACAAGTGAGAGATATTGATTTGCAATCAGTCTCCGTTACTGAACGCTTTGCCTTCGGCATGGTCTGCGAGAGATATCCCCTACATCCCCCATTCCATTATTATGTTTTCCCTGTTTATTTGATCTGTTTTGAAATCTTTTACTCATGAAGCATCGATCAACACCACACTCATCAAAGTATTTTCATTTTTATGTGTTTTCTGGTGATCCTAAGAATTACATTTGTTTAGACCTGTTTCTCTCAACTGGTGGTGCATTTAAAAAAAAACAAAAAAAACAAATGGCTGTAACTGCCATAGGCATTACAGAGCACAATTTCCCTCCAATAATTGGAAAGGTGCAAGTGTTAAAGGTAAAATATACTGCAAGTCAAAAACACCAGTAATATAATAACTATGCTGGGCAAAAATTAATCGCATCCAAATTAAAAGTTTGTTTTGACTAAAAATATGTGTGTATATATTTTGATATAAATAAATAAATAT
>CAIGQW010054073.1:6233715-6250132 GCA_903798125.1 Danio choprae | reverse complement strand
CCCCCCCACGCACTTGCATCTCTCTAACACTCTTCTCTCTCTCTCTCTTTCTCCATTTCTCCAGCCAGCAGTTCAGGTGCACACAGTATGTGAGTGTATGGAATAGAGAGGGAGAGAGAGAGAAAGAGCATGTCTTGACAGCGCTTGACTGCTAAGAAGCAGGTAAGTGTGTGCCGATGGATGACTGGCGTTTGCGTGACTCTGGCACAGGTGTGACAGCCACGAGGAGTGGAACTGGCAAGACTGACATATCAGAGGCAGTTCAGAGCCAGTGTGTCACTAATAGGAAATCAACAAAGTCTTCCCTCAACTGGCTCTAAGTGACCAGCATAATTCAGCACTGGGACATGTAATTTTAATCATTAATCCCTAGGCAAGAGCTGGAAATGTCCGGTCAAATATGTTGTGATGGGTCCTTGCACTTGTCAGGAGGTTGTGGGTATTTTTGGGGAGATTCTGCTAAGTGTGTAATTGCATGGCAGTGTTTTACCTTTGTAAACTGGTGGAGCCCCTTAGTATAGAAATGCAATGGAGTGAGCATTGTGATAAATGTAGGATTGTAATTTTGATATGTATTGCTATGATTCTGGTTTCATTGTTATGCTTTTTAGGGTACTATATTAATTAAATTGTAGCTTTAATAATATTATTTAGTTGTTAAAACTATGATACAGGAATTATTGTTATGCTTTATTAAGCAATTTTTAAAACACTTTTTAATAATCACAAAATTATTAAATTTTTAATAATCACAATTATCAAAATAATTGCAAATAATAGTTTGAGTTCAGTTTAATTAAATGAGCTAATGAATTTTATATTGCATTTGTTAGTTTTTTATCAGATGTGTTGTGTTGCAATATTACGTTCATTTACTGTAGTATTGTAGTCAAAATTACTAATGAAAAATATTAATTCAACACAATTTAATGTTGGACTGTGCTGTTAAAAATGGAATAAAAAAAAACCCAAACAAAAAAAAAACTATGGAAAATAATGGATGCAAAACAAGAGTAATACATTAGTAAAACTAATAGAGCCTTAATCTAACAGCTAAAATTAATAGTAGTAACAAATGACAATTAATAATGCAAATGAAAATTTCTGTCAATATTAAATGACATTAATTTTTTTTACATTTTTTATTAACATATTTCAAATATTAATAATATTTTGCAAAATATTTTGATCATTTAAATGAGCTACAGCTAATCTTCCCAATTTCTACATTATTTATATTTTCTGAAATCAACAGTTGAAGTGGCTTTAGTCGGGGTTTGGTAAAACCACTCAAAATTGCGTTATTAATTTAACAGGTTTATTCAATAAAATTGTGAAATGTCACTAGCTGATCTTACAAGAGCTTTATCTTTGTTATTTATTTATTTTTTTTACACCCTCACTTTATTTTATCGCCACAAGAATTGATCTGCTGAAGGAGCCGATATGCTGGCTGTAAATTATTCACACGGTGCATGACTCTCAGCACAGAATGCACTATGGAAAACTCTGTCTTAGCCGGGGCTCGGCCGAGCAGCACCAGCGAACGCCGTCAACCCTCCAGCCTCTACCCCCCACCTCCATCCCTCTGACATCCACCCGGTGAGAGCAGCCATGATGTGGTCAAACAGCATAACATATGACCCTAAGGGAAGGCCAGAGGCGATGCAGCCTGCCTTCTCTATTTCACCCTCTCTTTCTTGCACCTACTGTACACATGCGCCGGTCAGGCAGACAAGACGAGCTCCGTTAGATAAACACAGGCACACACACTCGAGTTTGCCAACCAGCCTGCAAAAAAAAATCTGACATGCATATTCTTCGAGGCGACGTCGAGACGGACACGCTCAGAAACAGATACCGCCTACGGTGATATCGATAACAAGACATTAATAAATCAAATTCCCCGAATCAAACTGTTTCCTTGACATGCTGAGGAGCAAAGCAAAACTGTGCTGGAATAATATGACCTGAAGTAGTAATAATACTACTAATAATACTAATATAAATAATAATAAGTATTATTATAGTTTTATTTATTATTATTATTATTATTATTATTATTATTATTATTATTATTATAAAACAATGACAAAGGCACAACACAAATTATATCTTATGAATAGTGTATGTCTGCTTTGGAGCAAAGCAATAACATCATCCATTTAATGTGGTATTGCGATTTTAAAGTGGTGAATGAAATAAACTTGAATGTAATATTAATGCAATGCAATTCAGTTCATTTAATATTGCAATAGTATTTTTTAATTTGAAAATTTAACTTAATGGAATATTATCCTTAAAACAAAATGGTTAATTGTATGTGATAATACAGTATTAGAATATTACAGTATTATTTATTATTAATAAAAACTCAAACACAATTCAAATAATTTTGCAATTAAACATTGGAATACGTAATAAGTATTTTATGCATTATTACGATATCAATATTTAATAGAAAAAAATATCTATTTGAATATTACAATAAAACAAAATAAAAATGAATGGCATGGCAAGACCCAAATGATTCCATACAAACAGTGTAAAAAGTCAGCTTCGGCAATCACTATTTACAAAGTGCTGTATCACTGTGAGGCATGTTGCTTGTCTCTTTTTCTTTGCACTTTTTATTTAGAAGACATCAGGCATTGCATCTCAGTGGGTTTACTGCATCGGCTGTTTTAATTACAGCTGTTTTGAAGTGCCGGTGCAAGGTTACCTGCCAATTCTGTTTTAAAGCAAGACAAGTCAAGGGACAATTTGCAATCAGGTGAAATAAAATCTGTGCAGGGTTTTATGGACTTGTTTTGTTTCTGAATTAAGTGTTTTGCCAGGGGATTCAAGTCAGTCTCTGCGTGTGCCTGATTTCTTACATGAATTTGAATACATTTATATTTATACATAATTCTCACTATTACCTGCTTGCTTAATATCAGAATGTTAGCTGTTCTTATTCTGAATGACCATTTTTCAGATCCTCCCCATACATAAACTTAACAGCACCTTACTAACTATTCATAAGGAGCAAATTAGATGTTTATTTGAGGCAGAAATCATAGTTAATCTATTTAATAAAAATTCAAATTTTAGAAAAGCTGTCTCTATAGAACACAACAGGTGCAATAAATTGAATTACAGATTGTTTTTGGATCAGTTTAACAAAAAAGCATATTGACAAACAAAGCAAAAACTAGTAACAGCCACAGTGAGTTGGTAATCAACCAGGTTATCATAACCATTGATCTTCATATAGGAAAAAAACGGTTGTGCAACGTTTTTCAGCAGAAGAATTATTCTTATACTTGTTTGGAGCAATAGTAAAAAAAAACTTTCTTGTGCATTTGTCAGTGCCTATACAGTATACATTTACTTTGCGGTAATTACTAAAAGCTAGATTTGCTAAATTAGAACAAATGTCTTACCCTCAATAAACGGTTATTTCATGTGGTTGAACACAAAATAAGATATTGTTAAAGATTTTGTACACTGATAGCCAATGCCAACCATAGTGTGTTTTTCCTGCTATGATGTCAACCGTTTTCAACATTCTCCAAAATACCTTCTTTTTGTTTTTAACAGAGCAAATAAAACCAAAAGGTTTGAAATCTATTTAAAAAAATTTTTAAATCCAGGGATGTTTCAAATAGAAATGTTTCTTAACGTTATATTTGACCGTTAAAACAGTATCACCATATATTCACATATATCAGTATTCCGTTGGGCCCCTCTTTGTATCACAACTACTCTTTTAGCCTTTTGTGTTCATTATTAGTATTAACAATAATACGAATATTATGGTTCATAATTAAAATATGATGTTTAATACTCCAGCGTGCATGTATTTGTGCAGATGAAAATTAGGTCAAGAGTTCGCAGTCTAAATTTCTGCTCTGTCTGTCTGGAGCAGGTGAGCCGCCTTGTATTAGGAATCTGCTGCATTTCTAAGCCCTGTACCATTGTTAGTGCCGCAGGCAAGCTTATGTTTCACCTCAAGCCGTGTCCTAATGCTGATGTATACCTTAAGTCAAAGCCAAGCTTCCTCATCAGAGCTCCTCTGAAAAGCCCAACAAACAAGGGATTGAGATACAGTGCAAATAAACCCCGTAATCCCCCTTCTCTCTCCACTGAGTCTCTCGGTGATGCTTAAACCATACTGTATATCCCATTTTTTATATTTATTTGTTAGTGTTGTGGATAAATATTAATGAATGAGTGGTGTAATCTAATTATAGTGTAATGCTTGACAATGCATATTGCATTTTATTACTGTCTATTACAAATTTTTATTGTCAGTTATATTGCATAGATATTTTTGTTTATTTATTTTTTATTAATAAACTGTGCACCTACAACAAATTAGTGATTCCACTCTGATTAGGATGACGCATAAATCTATTTGGACTGTGAAAGAAGCTTACAAGTCTTAACCACAGGACTGTATTACCGTCTCCAGTCACCAATCAATGAATACAAATAACTAAATTTACAAAAGCCAATATGTTCAACTCTGCATGACTCCTGTTTTCCCTCATCCAAACACTGAGTCATTCTCCTATTTCCATTGCCATTTAATCATGTGGATTACTGACTATTGTCGATCTGTTTTTCCATCTTTTTTTTTCACCTTCAGCCACCTGACATATTGCAGCAATTGTCACCTTCTAAGTGTGTTAGAAGGTGCAAGAGATTGTCTGTTTACTATCTGTCATCAGTATAATCTAGCAGCTTTGCCAAAATTAGGTCTTTTGTTCAGCAGGGGTTTGGTCTTTAAAGGCAGGGTTGCAGCATTTTAGGTCATGAAAGCAGCTCCCTGATGAGCACCAAAGGCAGCCATATGTTTGGTTACAGCAGAGCAAAGACCTAGTTCATATTTGACTTGTTTCCGTCTTCCATCTTGTTTGAACCAGTATATGTTCATCATTACAGTGACTCTTCGATTAATGAAAGTTACCTCTGCTGTTTTGTTGTACACTCAGTGTTTGTTAGCCACATGATGTTGTGCTTATAGAAGAAGAGATATGGTTGTTTGTTTGGTTTATCCTTAGTATGCTTTTAATCAGCACACAGGGTAAAGTAAATAAAATAGATTTTTTATAAATAATAAAAAGGTTACAATGTAAATCCAACATTTAAAGGTATCATGAACTGAGATCTCAACTTTTACTTGGGCTTCTGATATATCAGAGGTCATTTTACTAAAAGAATATCCTGTACGTTTCAGAGATAAACTCATCCTTATGACTGAAATAATAGCTTTTGTTGACAGCAGGTTAAGAAAATGCCAGATCCTGAAATGATGTCATAGATAAAACACCCCCAAAAAAGCCAATGCCGGTTTAAGTAGCCCTGCCTACAAATTACGCAGAGCATAGTCAAATTAAGCCACAAAGGAGCAATAAATATGTTCACATTTTCACATTAATTATTAATAAAAAGCTTACAGGACAAGTAGTCTATAGATTATATGTTTATTAGGAAGAGAACAGATAAACAAAGACTGGTTTTCCCATTTATCAGCACACTAAATTATTATTTGTCAAATAATATATATATATATTTTAAAATGTTATATGTGCAAATAAAGCAGTCTAAACCCATCCTAATGTTTCCTGCCACATTCTGTGAAATCACACAGTCACGCTTCAAGGCCTATGAATAAAAGGCTTTACAAAATTAAAGAAAAAAACACATTAACAAGTATTTTAGGCTATATATCTGTGACAGGATCTACATTCATTGAGGCGAGGAGAAAAGTTCTGTTTTCATTGTTTTGTTGTAGTTGTGGTTATACACATATACAGTATATATTAACAGTATCGAATGATCTCTTACTCATATCTGTAGGACCAGAAAATGAATATTTTCAGTTGTTTAAAAAGAACTAACTAACTAATTTAATTACTTACAGTACTTATTTCTACATTTTATACATATGCACTAGCAGATTTTCCTGAACAGTTTCCTGAGCACTTTATGCTGTTGTTCATGAAAATTGTCCAGGTTATGTATATTGCATATTTCATGCTTTTTAGATCTATCTTTTCACACTGAGGAAAAGTGACAGACTTAAACACAACTATTGTGAAAGGGTAAGGCATTTACTGAGGCTCAAGAAGCTGACATAATGCAGTAACAGCTCAGGGGTGTAAACTTTGAACAGGTTTATGATGTGTACATTTTTTGCTCATTTTCTTTAAAGGTTGCATTTTCTTTAAAGTTCTGCCTTTTAAAAGTTAAACTACTTGCATGTTTCCCAGAAGACAAATTAGACAAAACAGCCCTGATTTTGTGTGTGCCCCCCCCCCCCCCCCCCCCAAGATGTCAAGTATTCACAATCATCACTTATTCGAATGTCAAGACACTTTTATGATAGCTGATTTTACAAAGACTGTTGAATAGAAATTTATTGTACATACATTAAAAGAGCTTTATAACACCAATATACAGGGTAAGTTGTGTACTGATGTTCATAATCAGTAGAAAAAGAGCTCTCCTTTGAAATAGCTGTGCCGAGTTAGATGTGGATAAAATACTAGAACACTCATCAACAACTGTTTCCTCAACTCAAATAAGTCTTTAGAAAAGTCCAGAAACAATACCTTTTGTGACTGGCAAAGATGCTGTACTTGATATCATATATGAAGATCAGAAAGGACCTCATAACTGCTGACTATAGAAGGTGAACAGTAGTAGGGCATGCACTGCAAAAATTGTGGTTGTTCACGCTTGTTAACCAATCATTTAATTTATAATTAGTGTGTCCAGTTTGATTTAATGGCCAATAAAAATTGTAAAATATATGAAATCCCATACATGAAATAAGTTTTACTTAAATTGTTCATACATTAACAAAAACAAATTTAAAGTAAAAACAATGTGACAGTCGTAATAAAGGCAATGTTGTTTTTGAAATTGTACTTTTATTTACATTACAGTTTTTAACCACTTCATATATTTTTGTTGGAAAAAATCCTCTTTTTGGAACCATTTTATTTTTGTTTGCTTTGTATTTTATTTTTGATGTAATTTAATGTTTTTTGTTGGTCAATTATCGACAGTACCAAATAACATTTGAGGTGAAATGTGCATTCAAGGCAAAGTCCACTACCATGCTTTCATAGCCAAAACAAAAGATCAGCACACAAACTGTGTTGTAAAACAGAAGTTAAATATTCACAGTTTTTGAATGACCAAAAATAAAAGTGTAGCCTATTTTAAACTCTTTTTGCTATTAATGACAAAAACAATTTTTTTTTTTTTTGCCAGAACATTTTAGTTTCACTTTGATTCATTTAATCAAGTCATCTGACCACAATCAACCACAGGACAGGTTTTCCAAACTTGCTATTTTCAGCCAAGAAAGCCAGCCCATGTGTTAGATGGGTATTTGGACACATTCTTTCACAAACCTTTTATCGGTAGTTGAAATGTAAAAAAGAAAAATGCATGATTTGTATTGTTTTCTCTTGTATTATTGTATTATTGTTTCATGTTTCAGTTAGTATTCTTTTTACTGCCACAGCCACAATCTTTAAAAGAAGAATGTAAAAGTATTGCTACAGCAAATACCATATTTAACAAATAATTGATTAATCTGATGAGGAAGATGAGGACAGTTGTTATCTTCAGCAAGACACTATCAAGACAGCAAGAACTTACCCCAAGTCTTGCTTCTATATGAAAACAATAATTCAATATATATAGTCATTCAAATTAATGAAAACAGTGAGAGTGCATTGCTTTAATATTCATCATTGTTTATATGTGCATCACACTTTTAAGACTATTTTGTATTGTCCCTGTGATGCAATATATGATCAATACTGCATTGAATCTGATGTGCCGTAGTGTAGCATTGACTCCTTATAACAGGATGCTGGCTGTGTAGAGACTTTCTTGTCTGTTCAGTTAGCTTTTGTGTACAAGCACAGAGTTGTTAGATGCTGTGTGTGAGTATTGGGATTAGCAAGGGGAATACTGTTATGTGGTAACAGGGTTGCCATGGTTCTGATCAAATCCATAAATGTTGCAGTGATATTTGACACTCCGCTCAGATGCGTCTGAATCCTGTTATCGATTCTAATGTTCTGTGCTTTTGTAAAGTCTATGGAACTGAACTGTGAAATCAAGACCTATGTGATGGAGCAATTAAATGTCTGTTAGACACTATTAATAACATGTCAAACTCTTCACTTTGATGTGTACTTTTTGAGGTTGCACTGTTTTTGGTGGTCTTTTAGAATTTTGATTTATTTATTAATTGATTTAGGTGTTTTTAAGTGACGGGCAACTACATGTCAACTAGAAGACATTACAAACTAAGACCCTCAGGATTCCTGGGGCTGTCCTTGTTTGGAGAAAAAGCATGAAGCAAAAAATATCATTATAAAAGAAAGAAACCATCACATAAGGATTGAATTAAGCTATTCAAATAATTTTTGTAATTATAAAGTAACTAAATATAAAAAGTGGGTGTCACGGTGGCACAGCAGGTAGCACGATTGCCTCACAGCAAGAAGTTTGCTGGTGTGTGTGAGAGTGTATGGGTCTTTCCCAGTGATGGGTTGCAGCTGGAAGGGCATCCACTGCGTAAAACATATGCTGGATGAGTTGGCTGGTCATTCCGCTGTGGCAACCCCAGATTAATAATGAGACTAAGGCGAAAAGAAATATATATAATTTGTTCAAATAATAAATAAAAAAACAATTAATTTAATTATTTAATGATTAAAATAAAATTTAAATATAATTACAATTATTAAAATTAGATTACAATTATTAAAATTAGATTACAATTTAACGCAAATTAAAGAATGTACACAGTACAATGATTTGGAGGGGAAAAATGTATTGTAATGTGTTTAAATATAATGTAAATTAAGAGATAAAATTATAATATTTGTGATCCATTTAAAATGTAGCCCAGTATAATACTCTACCTGTAGTCTAATGAGAGTGAGTTGTCAGTTCCAGTATGTGTGTAGTTTATAGTTTTTAGTATTATTATTACTTTTATCTAGGTATTATTTATGTATTATATAGAGACAAACATTGCATGAACATTGAGATGTGGTCTTGTTGTGAATTTTGGAATTCATTTTACATTACTAATAATTTTATTTATGCATACTGCTCTGCTAGTCTTTCATAGTACACATAACTTTATTCTCATTCTCCCCAATTCTACGCAATCCCAACAAAACCCCACAGGACAAGGGAGGCCTAAGAGATTTATATATTTGAAATATTTGCAAAGTACTGACAGAATTAAGCAAGTATTATTCTTATCAATCTCTAGCCCATGACAGATTCCAATAAACCAGTGACCTTTCAATTTGCTGTTGATGTATAGCCCGGGATGTGAGTTATAACCTCTGATCTGGGTCAGCGATAGGTAGCGGCGTCTGATATTCATTCATCAAGCCTGAATATATTTATCATCAATCTGCGCAAATGATCTGTGGAATTATTGCGCTCTGCCAAAGCTCAGGAAGGTGCTTCCTTCCAACTTGCTGATAAAGTCAATAAACGAAGAATGTGTTTCAACACTTTGGTTTTTTAGCTGTGTTTTTGATGGGATGTTTGGAGTTGACATTCCAGCACTGTGGGGGCAGAATGAAGAAACAAATTTAGGTTTATTCTTCCAGTGGCGCTCATTCGGTTTGACCCTCTGTGTTTACAAGTAGAACATGCTTTTGATGCGTCTCATTTTAGTTTGAGACGGATACTCACTTTGCCACTGGCTGTGAGGCTCCATATGTGCCTCACGGCAGGAGATGAACTTTGATTTCAAAGAGGTGATGATAGCGGAAAGGTACACTGTGGTGGCATGTATTGCCCCTGTCTTTCCTTTTGTTTCTCTTGTTTTCCGTGTTTTAGCATTCTGCTCGCGTTTGTGTTTTCTGCTTCTGACTTTTTGCATCATCTAGATTTAAACACACAGGTTTGCACTGTAGCCGATAGTAAGTAACCAGAGGCTTTGCTTTTGTGTGTGTGCGTGCGCGCGTGTTTTGTGTAGTGATCAACTTAAATATATATATATATATATAATTATATATATTAATAATAATAATAATGTAATAATATAATAAAGTTGTACAGTATATACAGTAGTTACGCCGCACGTAAAAAGTTTCTACAAAATGTTATTGAAATGGACTGTTCACACTTTTAGTGGATGCTTAAAGAAAAAAATTCTTGAACATTTTGTTTAGATTTTAGTTTGTTTGGTTTTGGATGTTTACATATATACATTTTAGTTTTTTTAGTTTTTTATTTTGTTCTTTTTATTTTTTTCAGCTTGCAAATGGGGAAGGGATTTCAAGATTGTTGTCTGAACTTTTAAAAACTGTAAATCTTTGTCAAGTTATGTTATAATTTTTTTTAATTATTTGTAATATTTTAGCCAAAGTGTTTATTTTAAAAACCAAAAAAAGATAAAACTAAGAATTTCAACTGCACATAAGATATTTTTATATAAAATATTTTTCTACACGTTGCTAATAGAGACGTTTTAAGGTTCTCACCTTGTCAATGATTTTGACACTGCAAATACTAAAGGTATTTTGCCTAAAATTTGAGTGATTGTATGTTTGTTTGTTTTTATTTGCTTATAGAAAATCATGTTAGCTTTTCCTTTCTAATGTATTATTATTTTTTTCTACCCTTATATAGAGGGCAAATGCTTGCTGAACTTTACTTTTTAAAACATTGCTTTTTTTTCACTTTTAGGACGTGAAATTTGACATAGTAGTTTTAATACTATTTTATTTGTTTGTGAGAATTGTATGTTGCTATATAAGCTTAGCAGCCACCCAAAATCCTTAAAAGCAAGTTACAATTAAGTTTGCTCAGAGCACTGCTTGTACATTTTCCTTAATGACGTTACATAATGGCTAGTATGCCATCTACTCGCTTTTGTATTCAGTGCCAGAAGTGCCTGTTAAACACTTGACCACCTCAAAACCTATGTACATGAATAAATATGTATATTGACATATGTGTCATGTCCGCTAAAGTCCTGGTTCATTTCATTCTAACTTTTTACTATCTCATATTCAGTCATACACTCCTCTTCACCTTCATCTACTTGTTGTATAGAAACAGTGTATTCCAATACGATCGGTGAAAAGCTTGTGCAATCTGTCAACCACAGTCGGTGTTATCATGAAACGGCAACCTGAGTAACATGATCACCATGCACACAGAGAGAGAGAGAGAGAGAGAGAGACACAGAGGGAGTGAGAGAGAACGAAAAGGCTTTGAGCGTCTGTCCTGTTCCCATGAGCGTGCTGCGTATGTATGTTCAGTCTGGGCTTTTGTTCGCTTGTGTCAGAGTGATCTCTCCTGTCATGTAACACAGCCATGGCCCAGAGACCTGCCATCACTGCCTCTCTTCTCTCTCTCTCTCTCTCTCTCTCTCTCTCTCTCTCTCTCTCTCTCTCACGGCAGAGCTCTGACAGCTTCTTATGATTCATGTCTTCTTATCATAACCACAAGCCTCCGCCAATCAATCCCCACACTACTACCACGGCATATCAGCCAGACACACCAACCACGAGGATGCAAGTCTCTTTGCATTTCAGCTTTTTTTTTCTGTGATTGAAACCAAATTATTTCATTTTCAGGTCTACATGTAGCCACACACTCTTTTGTCTCATTTCATGCAGTTATCCGGGTTCCTTTTCTATTCCAATTTACATGTGAAAAAGTGCATAAAAGGGACTAAGTGGCAATTACCAAGACAAGAAGTTTAAGAAAACATAGTCCTTTTAAGTCAAGGGGAATGTGGAGTGCTTAGTCACAACAGTTTATTGTCAAGTGATGGAACTGCTGAGGAGGAGATCCAGCCATCAGTCATTTTTACACAGGACTTGCTCTGATTGATTTTTTTTTTTTTTTTTAAATCTGTGATTTTTGTCTGGTATGTTCTGAATACTTCTACACAAAAAACTCATATCGTGTCCTATTAGCAATCCATGTTGAATTTTCATACCAAATTGAGCTTGTTTAGCTCAAAAAGGTGCCGTGTGTCTAGAGGGTTATAGACATTTGAGAGCCTGTGAGGAATGGCAGTAAATGTGTGGGCCTTATTTCTTGGCTTCATATTAAAAGTGTGTTTACTGCGAATAAACATATCAATAAATGCAATTAAATAATTAGGCTTTTGGTGTGAGATGGTCACCTAGAATTGTTACGGCCAAAGTGGCACATTGTTACTGTTGTTATATTGTTATATTAATATTTGTTGTAATTAGCAGGCATATTATTCAGTCTTTCCTGTAATTAGTTGTACATTTCAGATCATTTCATTAAAAGTAAATAATGAAGCATTTTAAGTAAAATTAGAGGGAATTAAATATGCAAATATTCATATGCCTGTGTATAATTCAGCTATATTCATTTCCTAAACATAACCTAGCTGTTTAGTTATGCATATTTATCTTATGTAAAGATTTATACACACAGCAGAGCAGTTATGCCAGAACATATGCACAGTGATATTTTTCTTTTTGCAAATGATATTTTCTTTGGGTACAATGATACATGCTCCTTTTCTTTTCTTTTCTTTTCTTTTCTTTTCCTTTCTTTTCTTTTCTTTAGCTAACATAAATAAGAGCCCAGAATATTCTGAAGGACACTAATGAGCTTAAAGTCATTTTCCATGGTTAGTAATATCAGTAATTTAGTAAAAATCCCAAGGCTATAATTTAAGAGTATTTAATTGTGTTTTTCAAGTTAAAATGACATGCAATAAAAGTGCTGAGATTGAGTAATAACAAACTTTTAATGACATAAATGATAGATTACTGTACGTAATTGTAGCTTACAAAGAGTTTCCCATTAGCATAATCTTGCCTCTCAAAGAGAATACTGTATCTCTAGATTCAGCATAAAATTAAATGTGAAGTGCAGGTTAGCAGGGAGATTGCAGAGGTCATAAAGTTTTATATTCTGTATTATTGTTATTTGTAATGGTAATCTTCATTTTACACCCTGTTATCATTGTGCACTGCATCTTGTCTATTTCTACACTCTGCTGTTCTTTTGCCTTCTATAACCATAACATTTGCACTTGCAATCTAATATTATTTAAGTCATATATTGCTATTTGCACTTCTAGTTTGGTACAAACTGCATTTTCTCGGCTCTGTATTTGTTCTCTGCACGGTGTCAATAAAGTTGAATTTAATCTAATTTAGAATAGCTTCATATGAGGTGAATGAGAGTCAGGATATAAACAGGAAATTGTGATGATTACATCATTGAGAGGCAATCTTGAGAGGAGGTTGTTGAAAATGCACTTTTTTGTGAACCAGAAACTAAAACGAGCCATTCCGTCTCCATGCATGCTTAAAAAGGGGTCTAACAAAAGTAAACATTTCCAAAGTTATCAATTACTAAATATTATTTTATTAAAAATCACTCGTTTTTATAAATGTGCCCCTTTCTGTGAAACTCTAGCTAAAGTCGCATAATCTATTTCCAAGAAAAGAGCGTCAAAATTGTATAGTCATAAAAATGACAAATACTGTATGTAATTTCTGTTTATTGCAAGTAATGACCGATTAAATATCTAGGTTTTGAGATGTTTTTTTTTTTAAACGTATGAACATTTATATGTATTTATATGTATGTAGTATATCATCTTTGCTTCAAATTACAAAAAACTAATTACTGCTTGTACGAGGCGTTTTTAATGCAGCATCTATAGGACAGGACAGTCAATTTGACGTTACTCTCTCCTCTGGCTGCCGTCATCAGTCTCACACAATTTTTCTTTTTCTGAACGTCTTTATAACATCATTTTGGAGTATTTCTGTTATTATTTGAGCAAATAGGATTGTAAAAAAATCTTTAAAGTTTTCTCAACTATGACGACTTCCGCTACTGAGAAACCCGAAAATGTGAAAAGGGTCTATTACATCACATTTCATATTACTTGCATTACATATTACATTTCGAACATGATAAATAATATCATTAGCGATTTTATCAACAATACATTTTATTATTTTGAGCAAAGAAAATATATTTGAGGTTTGCACTGATTTCAATAATCTTTGGGTTTACTTTCGGTACAGAAACAACACCCGATTCTCATGTCATTCTATTAATACATTTCTTTTCTAACATTTGAGAAGGCAAACAGACTAAAATAATAATAATTTTTCTCCAAAAGCGCAAACGTCAGGTCAGTCCCTGGAATGCAAAGCATGCATGCAACTTTAGCCAGGTCGTGCTTTTTGAGGATGTTATCTGCTTCATATCAGGAAAGGAAAGGAAGGAAAGTTTGTCTCATTAACTTTTTGAAGTTGTTGTAGTTTTGCTAAAAAGGCATTGTAGTAAATGCGATTGTTTATGTATACAGCCAATGTAATGCTAACCCATGAAAAATTCTATAGTACTTTAATACAATTTAAAAACACAATTTTTTAAATATAAAGTACTATTATTATAGGCCTACTGTAGTTTATGTATTTAGTCTAATTTATTATTAATTTTATTAATAATAAATGCTACAGATAATGCTACAGCATATCATGAATCATGTAATTATCTCATAACCCAGAAAGGTTGAAATTTTATATTTATATTTTTTATGTCATTCAATTTAATTCATTTTATCTTTGTTTCTATAGCGCTTTTACAATGTAGATTGTCAAAGCAGCTTAACATAAAAGTTCTAGTAAATTGAAACTTTGTCAGTTCAGTTTTCAGAGTTGAATTTCAGTTTAGTTCATTTCAGTGTGGTTTAATTTTCACTGTTGAAAGTCCAAACAATGAAGAGCAAATCCATCGATGCGCAGCTCCACAAGTCCCAAAACTAAGCAAGCCAGTGGCGAGAAACAAAACTTCTCCAAATGACGAAAGTGAATGAAAAAAACCTCAAGAGAAACCAGGCTTAGTTGGGCACAACCATTTTCCTCTGGCCAAACTTCCTGTGCAGAGCTGCAGTCTAGGCACTGGACATGTCATATAACATGTCGTGTTTTATGACATGAAACTATTATATGTTACGTTATGTTTTGTTATGTTACGTTATGTTATATTGTTATATCTTATGTTATATGTTATGTTCTACTATATACTATACTATACTATACTATACTATACTATACTATACTATACTACACTACATTAGACTATTCTATACTATACATTTCTTCCTACTGATATTTGATTTTGCAAATAAAGTTGCTCTACCACACCCAATATTTTCTTTTCTTTTTTTTTTGTTTTTTTTAATGTCTTTTGCACCATCACATCTGAGACAATTAGACAACTTTTACAAACTCATATATCACTGAAAATGGGAGAATCTCTATTTGGTATATGGCACATAGTCAGAGTTATTATGGTTCAGATGTGTTTTGAATATAAGCTTTACTTTAAATTGAAATTTCAATATTAAAGATATCAAGGTTATATTTTCACAGACTATTCTTTACATTGTGTAGAATGATTTTATGTAGAAAAATGACTTTGGCTGGGTTTTCACAGAGCGAGGGTAACATTCTTATTTAATGCTGAATATCTCTGAAGATTTGTTATAAAATACAATTGCTTCAATACTACATGAGGCAAACGTAATGTCTGAAAGTTGTCAGATATTCGTGACTATGCAATAGATACATTTTTATAGTTTCACCATTCATTTCAAAATCACTTTATGCTAGTTTGTCATTTTGACTTAAAAAAAATCAGTTGCTGCCTTTTATTATTTATGTATTCATTTATTTAGTTATGTCTAATTATTTGTAAATTATGTAAATTGAAGTGAGTTAAACATTGTTAAACAGTTTTTAAATTTCATAACTTGAACAATAAACAATTAACAAACATGAAAACATATTTTGCCATCACTTACAGTATTGGTCATATCAGTGTATTAATGTTGATATTGTCCACTAAGAGATTGTTGATGATATTATTATTATTATTATTAATAATATTATTGCTTTTATTTTAGTATGGTAGTATTTACACAATTTATCGTCTAATCTTTAATTTCTGAGAGATGAAAGTAAGTTTTAATGCTACACCAGAAACAATAAAAACATCTTTGTGTATCGAGAAAGAAAAAAAAAAATCTATTTGACATTCATTTATTTCAATCGCTGTAATCTTCTTTCAGTTTATCATACATGGTACACTAATGTTTCTTAACATTATTGCTTTACATGCCTATCAATTTATTCTTTCCCACATACATGTTCAGAGAGTTTGTCTTCTTTCATCTGAAGTGTGACAAAGCCCAGCAGGAACCATCTTGCCTAATCTGACAAAAACGGTGGCATGACATTTCCCAATTCAATCCATTAATCTCTGTCAAACAACTGTAGAGTGCATCACCTCTAATACCCATTTTATGAGCGACTGGAACAGCTTGCAGATATGTATGTGTGTGTAT
>CAIGQW010054073.1:6217936-6230953 GCA_903798125.1 Danio choprae | reverse complement strand
AATATATCAAGCAGAAAATAAGAATAAGAATGATTATGACAGCAAAAATAGACAAACAAATCAGCATGATTTCTGAAGGATTGTGTGATGCTGAGTAATGAGGCATTATTATAATAATAATTGCAATAATATGATGCATATTCTTAAAATTCAGCTTTCAATTGCAGGCATAAATTAAATTATTTATTAAATCAAATTACAACAAGTGTTTCACTAAATAAATTTGAAATAAAAATATTACTGTTTCATTGTGTTTTAATATTGAACAGTATATGCCAAACATTACACAAACGTTTTAAGAATTGTGACTTTTGTCATTTATAATATAATATATAATACAAAATGTTTATATTGATTATATTATTGATAATAATAATAATAATAATAATAATAATAATAATAATAATAATACTTTTTGACAGGTTGTGTAAATAATGCATGTACTCATGCGTATATGTAAAGTAGAATGTATGCAGATGATTAAACATGACAAAATGTGAAACAGAACATGCACACAGTCTCATATCTTTTTTCCCTTTGGTCCCCACTGTATGTCTATGCATCTAAATCCATAATCTGTTCATTTAGTCTATTCAGTTAAATAGAACAATTTGTAAAATAGCAGCAAGCATTTTCAGTTGTGTTATTTAATTTGAATAAAATTAAAAGAGAATACTAAATGCTAATACAGGCCTTCCCTTGTGGACGCTGGCTATTTACTTTCATTTCAAAATCCAACTTGATAACCTTCTTCAATGTCAAGCATGTCTTCCATGTCTTGCTGCTTTGTTTGTGTGCGCGTTGTATCTTAAAGATGATTGATTGCTACATGCAACTCTGTCACATTTGAAGTGAAAGATCCCATCAATTACAGTCTCAAAATGTGTAGTTGAAAGTCAGAGGCTGAATCTCTTTGGAGCCCTCACAAGTGGATGTGCTACACAGCTGGGATGATTTAAATTTAAAATCAGGCAGTTCAGGAGAATTCAAATTCAATTTAATGACTTTGCAGACCGGAAAAAAGCATCGATTAGAATTCATTTCCTGCACTCGATCCACACCCTGAATAAGCAGCAGCGAAAGTCAAAAAGTTATATCGTTAAAGGTGATTTCTTAACCTGTAGAAGATATTAGACTTCAAATAGCACATTTCCAGTCCAGGCCTTTGCTGTATCATTTGCGTAGTCTGTCCTGACTTTTTCATACCCTCTCTCTCAGTGCACGGTTTGAGTGTAGGGCAAAATACTGAACTAGACAGGTTTGCTAATGTCCCGTAGCCTTCCTGCACTTGGGGAACCGGAGAACCCAGAAGAAGATCAGCATTTCAGATTCATTGCATATGAAAGGGAGCTCTAAAAACGACCAAAAGCACCATATAGGCTACTGCTGCATCAATTTATGAAACTTCAAAGATACAATGGTCATCTGTAGGCAGCTGACACACGTCTCGGTCATCAATGATTATGCTGAAGTGCTAAAAATTTCATGCAGGATGGACTCAGTGATAACAAAAGCATTGTCAAAGTGAGGTGGTAAGCTTTACTGTACGTGTATGTGTGTGGTGAATTATTGAGTGCTACCACAGGCTTTCTATGAATTATTGGTGTAAGACACCAGCTGACAGCACTATGTCAACCACAGAGATTCCAAATGCAGACACTGCTCTTAAACCCCCCTTATACAAAAAAAAACACCAACTATGTGATGGCAGGTGTTCTGTTCCTGCAGTTAACCCGCAACAGAGCCTTCAGATGTTCTCTCACCCACACAGAGTTCTTCTGTGTACCAAAACGCATTTAAACAGGATGAATTTTATACTTCATATATTTGAACAAAGTTCCAAGAAATGTCCTGGAGGGGCTGAATCTCCAAGAATGTAGGAAAGACTTTCATACCAAGCTTTGGTGCTTCTAACTTTTCTTTTTCTATTTTTTTATTTTTTTATTTTTTTATTTATTTTTTTAACTTTGCTCATAGAAATATTCTGGGTTTCCAGGCATGTTGATTCGAGAGGTAGATACTTGCATTCATGCTGACTATATATATATATATATATCAGTCCGTCCAGTTTTCCTGATATTACGGTCGCTGAAAACGGCAAGTAAATGTTTTATTCTTAATTGTGTTATTCTGGATTGCAAAAGAAAGCTTCCTGTTGACCACTTTTGATCATCTTAGCTGGAGCAAATATCTGTGACAAATGGGGGCGTGGAATCGGAAGGAAAGCAGTTAATGAGATATAGATGATGCTGGCTGGAAATGAGTAGAATGAAGTAAGCAAAAGTGATTGTTTTATATGGCTGGGTGGTAGGATGGTAAGGTTATTTTTTTTAAGTAGGCCTACTATGAATGACATGGACTTTGTGTTGTGTGAACTTTGCATTGATATGAACTTGAATCTGAGCACTTTTTCCTGCCTTGCCATATGATGATGTCTATGAGCATGTGCCTAATATTAAAACCATTCAGTGTGATTGCAAAGGTTTTTGCAATGTCAGTTTGTAATATGTTTACTCTAATAACATGATTTATTATTGTTGCCGTTATTATTATTAATATTATTATTATTATTATTATTATTATTATTATTATTATTGTTATTATTATGATTATTATTGGTATTGGTATTGGTATTGTAATTAATTAATACAGGAATTATGTCTTTCTATAATAACCTGCAGTGTATACATCTCAATGTTGCTGTGGAAAAACTTTAATTGAAAAGGTTTAAAAATAAAATAAGATTACAGATAAATAAAATAAAATCCTCATTTGGAAGTCGCTTTGGATAAAATCATCTGCTAAATAAATACATGTAAAATGCACCTTCCAGCACAAAATATTAATTTGACTTTTTTTGCATTTGATTTGCATTTAACTTTTTTAATTCAATGCAAATTGATATAGCTAAACTAACAATGTTACTTTATCTAAAGTTTCTCATATCTGCAGCAATGATACTGTATTCCCTTTACTTGGTCACCAGTGATTTGGATGGAACTCATCTAAGTAAGGGCTCAGCAGGATTCAATAGTGTCTATTCGCTGTGGTGTGGGACTCAACAGGCAACAGAGAAATCCAGGATGGATGATGCTGTTTTCAGCTGCAGGGGAGTGCAATGTTAAAGTTTGTTTGAGAACTGCCTATGGCTGGGACTTACATGTCTCTCCATATGTACAGCATTCCTATAATGTTGTTGCTGTAGCATATTTACCCATAAGGCATTGGGGTGGTGGCTGAACACTTCAGCTCTGAAATCCCATACTAAACCTTGTACTCCAAATGCCTAGAAGTTTAGAGGTAAACCTGTTGCTACTTTAAGAGACCTGGTAGTACAGTGAATGTATGCTATAAATCTTTCATAATTTTGCACTTGACGTCACAGCATAGAAAGCATGGAATGTATATACAATTTCATTATTAAGTTATTGGATCATTATTTGTGATAGACATACATTTTTGCAACATTTTTAGTTCCCTTGAACTTTTTGGTTTTCTACTTCTTTTCAATTTTATCAGTGCGAGAAAACTAATGCCATCAAAAAACCATCCAGCGTGTTGAATATAAATGTTTAATCTGACATTTATTTGCAGTCCAGTGGGTTTCATTTGAATGATGTAAATCTGCTGAAGTGTTTACTCTCAGCCCAAGTTGTCAACAGCCGTTGAGTTGTACAATCCGTGAAGGAGATCAAGCTCTCAGTAAATTTTAGAGACAGTTCACATGTGCTTGAGCAAAGCCAGTGCTGCTTAATACAGAGGACTGCTAGAATCTAGTCTGTTTGCTCATGGAAGTTTTTACTGGTTGTTTTACAGGTTTTTATGCATACTTTGAAATGCTGGTTTTGAGGCAAGGCACTGCAGGTGAATATGATTTTAATACATATGAAATAATGTACATACATTTCTAGAACAAAATAAATCAACATTATATGAAGTAAGGTTACAAATTATATTTATTTATTTATTTTGGGTATATCCCTTATTTTTCGATGAATCAGAAAAACTGTATAGCCAGAATTTATTTTTAACAAGGTACTTTTTATATGGACATGTGCCTCTATAAAAACCTTCAAATTATAGATATGAATAAAACTGTTTGGTGTATTTACAGTAAGTGGTGATGAAGTGGATGTATGTGGCTCAGTGCAGGAGAAAAAGCTTTTTAGAAAATGACCTTTAAAAAAATCTGATTAAATCTACAGACATAAATTGATACAGTGCAATAAAAGGAACACTTAAAATTAAGCCAAAAAACTAAAATTCCATAAAATTGTCAGGTCCATGAAAAAGATGTATTTTATTGCCTGCAGTGTCTGATCCTAAATACTTCATGTTTTTTTGTTTTGTTTAGAAAACTATTTTATTTAGGATATTGTATAGTTTATATTTACAACCTGCTCATTCAATACAATGTTGTCTTAATGATAAAAGTGAGTTGCCTTACTGTACACCACTGTCATGTGGCCAGCGGAGAATTTCTAAAAGAACAGAGGTGGTTTGCCAAGCAGAACTAACGAAGGGCCTGTGAACGATGCCGACTCCTGAAGGAGAAACCAGGAAAGGGTGAAGACACATAGATTCTTAGGTCTTCGGGAGTATAATTCTCACATATGCTTTGGCAAAAGCCCAACTAGGCATACATAAAGTTGACTCATCCACGATGAATAACCTTTATTTTAGCACAGAAAGAACTGGGAATTTTAATAAAGCTTAAGATGTACTTTATTTTCTCTGTTTGAAATGTGTTGACCTGCCGGTCCCTTGTGGGTGGTTTCACAGGCGTGCAGGCAATCGTTCGAGTTATTATTTCTTCTTCTGTTTTCCTTGTTACTGTAAGTTTATGAGGACAGTGCCCATATATTCCCAAAATGCTATGCAGAAGGGAAAATAAAACTCACCCTGGTGTAATAAACAATTTGATTTTTAATAAGCGCAGCATGACTCGAACATCGGGATGCTTTTAAACACGTACTGTCACGGTAATGACTATGTTTCATACGGGACAGTTAAAAGAATATTATTGGATGAGCTAGTGTGAGTTAGTCTCCTTTATTTTATTGTTTGCGCACATGCAAATCTACTGCTCACAAAGTATAATCTAACTGCCCTGCAGTTTACCCTGCAGATGAGCAGGAAAATGAATGAAAGCTGATTAAAATACTCAACCAGTTGTGCTCGGCTACTGCAGATTAAAATACAGAAATGAAGGAGGGAGTGAGATTTTATTAAGTTCACTAGAAAAAAAAAACATGTCCATTGGTTTTACAGAACTTGTGTATTGGACTTTTGCTTAATGCCGTACCAGTGAAATAAACAAAAAAAGCAGTGCAGTGGCTTTATATCTCCTACGAGTTTTTATCAGACCTTTCCTACAATATACTGAAGGTTTTTTTGTTGTTGTTATTGTTATTTTATAAAAGAATAAGCTAGCAAAATGCATTATTATTTGAAAAATATATGTAAAATAACTATTGTAAAATGTATATTTTATTTTACAAAGCTTGTACAATTGGCCTATAATAAGAAACAATACTGTTTATTGAACTTAGTTTGCACCAGGTGCAGTGCATCTCTAATTGTCCATTTTAATGATCTTAGAGCCTCTAAAGTAATATTATACAGTTATTTATTTCTTTTATTTTGCTAAATATGTGCAGACACTAAAAAAAACTACAGTAGCTCTCAAGTGTATCCCAGCAACGATATTGCAAGGGGAAAAGCAATTTAGGTCACATAACAAGAGCACTGTGCTAAATGTATTTTGGACAAATTCAGAATTTTGCCCTTTTTCTTTTGTGTTGCTCTTATTTCCAACGTTTCGTGATTTAAAAAATAATAATCACACCCACCATGACAATGTCCTTTTATCTTTAGACTTCATCTGGGACTTTAAATGGGTGTTTTGTGTCCTTTAGAGAGGGTCAGTGATGAGATATCTCATGGTCAAGATGGTCAAAACCAAGAAACTCAAAATAAATGTAATAAATTTTTTTTATTTAAATACATTTTATTTAATAAAATGTATTTATTAAATGTAAATAAATCATGATTTGTGTCATAACTTTGTCGAAGCATTAGAAAAAAGTAAGAAGTGAGCTAAGTGTCAGTTCTTGGATCTCTAAAAGGGTTAAAATGCACAGACATCTGATAATCCAGGGTTAACCTGTCACGAGACCAGTGTGTGATGTGCATGGGTTAAAACAAAGATACGCACGAGAGAGTCGCTGTTTCCCTCCACAGACACGTTGCGCTCATCCACACAGTGCGTTCGCTCATTCTTGTAGGACCTCAATCAGTGGTCAGTGTACACACACTTTGCATCGCCTTCTCCCCGCGGAAGCTGCTTTTCAGCACCGGGCGCGAGAATAATTCCCCAACTTCACTTCACGTGCACTATACAAGCTGCCTTGCGCGCACGCTCACGTTCTGTCACATTCATCGACGGTAAGCTCACGCAAGAAAACCTCTGTCTGACTGACTGTCTTTAAGGCGGAGAAGTAGAGAGAGAGAAAGTGAGAGAGAGAGAGAGAGAGAGAGAAGAAAAAAGAAAGAATTTCTCCTCACCGAGCTGCTTATTTTCTCTGTCAAGCGTGTATCATCCGCTGTGTGGTGAAAAGCGCAGACCTGCGTGGGACCGATTTCCCGCCGCTGCACGGAGGAACCAACCGTCCTCTGAAAGGTAAAAGTTACCTCACACCTCTTCAATGTGATGTCTTTGTAGGTTATGCCTCTTTGTAGTACTTTATTTCTTTTTTTTTCCACGTTAAGACAGCTAAGCATTTATTTAAAGTGACAAAATCATAAACACGGGTAATGGGTGTGCGTAATTCATTTTTTCCCCAACGTCTCTTTGTGAACACTGAATTTCGTTTATACGTGCAGAATATACAGTTATCTCTGAATGAATTATTGAAGAATTTCGTTTTATATTTCTCGTGTGTAGTACTCAACTGTAGCTACATTAATCGTGTCTGATACCTGTTGATACTCCACATAACACTCATTAAATTTATACAAATTTTTCAAGAAACAAACGTAAAACGTATAATAATAATGGTAAAATATTGTTTAGCATAATAACAATGAATAAGAAAAAAAATAATTAAATTCTTATTAATTTCTTATTAATTTATTTTTCTTATAAATGACTGCCTCTTGTGCAATTTATTAAATACAAGCCCAAAGACTTACAAAAGTACAAGGGCTGTCTGAAGAAACAGTGGAGGGAAGTTTAGACTTTATGCAGTATAATTGGTGGTTGTTAAATGTTTTATATAGAGTTAAGACCAGTGTTTAGATATGTTCAGTACAGGATGATAGCATAGTTGGTTGTTGTTAACATGCCTTTTTTTTTAAAATACATTTTTTTTTGGAACAATGCTGTTATCTTTGTATAATTGTCCACATATATTTTATATATTTTTTAGTTTGTCAGATATAAAAAATACTACATAAGATGCCAATAATCGACTTTTACAATAATTAAGTGCATTCATATAACAAATACATATTTGTATATTACTAATAATGTTAAATATGCTGTTAAGTTTTTACACTCTTAATAGTCCAACCATTTAATTTTTTTATTTTTGTTTGATGCTGTAACTTTTACATTCCATTTCTTGCTTAAATAGTAATAAACGTTTTGGTTAATGCGAACAATGTATATACATGTGTGTGTGTGTGGTGAAACAACTTACTCAGACTCAGTAAAAGATTTATTAAAATGTGAAATATCTGTTAAACCGATTATCGGTATTCATAATTATCAGATGTTAAGCTACATATGTCTAATGTTTTGATGACTTTTTAAAAATATATTATAAAGTAGCTTTTCATCTTTTTATTAATATTATTGATATCATTAATTATTAATATTGTGTCATCTATATATCTACAGAATAATAGGTTTAGTTGTAGCTGTGTTCATTTTTCAGGGAAACTTTGAAATAAAAATTATTCCTTGTTGTGGCATTTGAAATGACACATTCTACGTTATTGTGGAGATTTACGCTAGTTGCAACTGAGATAAGACTGAGAGCAAAATTCTGTGCGTGTCTATCATGAACTAGAATATTTCATTAATTATAAAGTAGGATGACTCCATTTTGAATCAACCTTTCCTGTAAGACAAGAATTGAAATGTTCCCCGCATATACACCTCAGAAACCTAATAGCACTGTACTCAGAGACTGTGTTTAAATTGAGTTGATCCAAGAAATGCTTTATTGAAATTGTAATGCTTCACCCTTGTAAATGTGTTATTTCTCCATAATGGGCAATCATGAATGCTGTTCCCACATTCAGATTCGCCTGATGTCCTTACAGAGGAGTTTTATTGCAGATGATAGTCTTTGCACTAGTTGAAATACCTGGAAATGGGCCCATGAACAGGTGCCAAACAACACAATTAAGGGATCAATAGGGTGATGAGACAGCTGGGCAGAGAAAGTGAGAGAGGAAAGATTGGGTGGGGGGATCAGGTGGTAGAGAGGGGCAGAGAAACCAAGCGAGATGTTGTAATTAAGGCTAAATGGGGGTGAAGAGACACCAGAGAATGCATCCAAGCGGTAATTTGTTTTTTATTGAATATATTTATCAACATTAAATGCCTTTTTTTATTTTGGAAACGGCAAAGTAACTTTAGCCCAGACTGGCCGCATACATAAATCTGATAATTCAACATAACAGTGAGCAGCTGTTGTGCTCATGAGGGCATTTTCCGAACGCGGTGGTAGTTGATGGATCATGGCCGTACCACACTCATTAAAATTGATTATCGATATGCATCATTTGTTTTTTTTATTGCACCTTTCCTCATTTAGAAAGAAACTCAAGAATTTAATAACATCACTCACTCACTACGAGTTCCGGCATGTATGATGGCTTACAAATAATTACCAATGGAAATTCGGTTTTATTGTTATGTTGTTTGTTTAGAATCAGTTGCGCATTCCTTTTCAAGTGCAGCTCATCACTGTGATTGCTCAACTCCTGCTAAAAGGCATTATGAGATGCTGGGGGAGGAAAAATGATGGAGTGCAGTATTTTTTTTTTGTTGCTTTTGACACACTGTAGCCAATACTTGCTGTGTCTTATGTGGGCGCCAAGTATATTTATAGTCAGGTCACACTATTTTGGATTGCGCCTGTCAAACATTGAAACCGTGCAGCATGCTGCATGTTTCTGCTGAATGTGTCCTCAAGTAGCATTTGTATTCTGAGCGTGCGAGTAGAGACCCTTTCATGACCCTTGCAGTAGCCACATAAGTTCACAAGAGATAGTGGTCTGATCCCTTCCTCTGAACTTGCAGACAGTCGCACAAATCTCTTGAGTGTTGCTCAAGATTGAAGCTTTATCAACTGCTCAGGTGTGCCTGCCTGCAGGAGGATCTCTGAAATGTGTTTAATTGCAGCTGGAGATACCTATAAGGCAGCGACGGCGGATCTCTTATTCGCTCCAGCAGTGTGCTGATTTAGGGGTGTAATTTCTTAATTACACTTCTTTAATTAAAGCTCGGAAGGAGGTTATTGCATTGTTCGACTTCATTCGCTGTAAGTCTTTTCATTCAAAATTTACCTTGATACCTCAGGATGGTGCCACAGTTATTATTAGTTTTTTTTTTGCTTTTTCCTTCAGATATAATGATACAACCAACAACTGTGGATAACACACGATGCATCAGTTTTCTACAGTCAAGCTGTCTGGATCAAAATGGCAGGTCTCTATCTGATCTTTAGCAGAGAGGTTAGATTTTTGACAAAGTGAATCTGCTGGATGTATTTGACTTTTGTGACCTCACACCTTTTATGTTCAGTTTTTCTGAGTGCATGCGATATATGCTGTGTTTTATATTATTTTGACTAAAATGTTTTGAAATTCTTTGCTACACCGTGTTGTTGACTTTGTAAGCATAAATGCGACTGGTATGTGTGGTTATGTTCAGAAATGAAGCTGGGTAGAGTAAGCCAATGGACATATTTAGTGCAGAGTTCCAGCTTCAGAAATCCAGCTAAAACTAATGTAAACAAATCTGTATAACCTCCATAGTACTTTTTACTTTTATTTAATTTTTTAAATTATTATCTTTCTTTGATTGTGGCAGTCCAACATTCCACCTTTAATTAAGTCAATGTGTAAGGTAGGAAGCTCTATTAAATTTTATGGCTTGTGAAGGTTTGCGTTGATTTTTATTATTATTTTAAATGAGGCTCTTCATCAAGCCAGAATAAAACTAATTTTAATTCTTGCGGGTTTTTTTTTCTTTTTCTAATGTCTTGTGCTTTTAAATTAATAGTAAACTCAAGGAGAAGAGACAAGCAAAGTGTGGCATTTGCAGGACTGAGAAAAAGAAAGGTATTTTTTTTTAGTTCAGATCGGTATCGTGTATATGGTTTTTGGTTGGCTGTCCTTGTACTTAAATTAATAAAGCGATGGTTTGTCTTGGAGCATCAAAAGCAACTGTAATGTGTGCATGGTCAGACTAGCCTATAGACAAATGTAAATATTATTTGGAGTTAATTAAATGAATTGTAAATAAGTGGGAAATGTAGAATCAGTTCAATTTCATGTTATCTACATGGAAAAAAAAAAAAATTGCTTTTCTTCTCAAAGAAGATTTCATATTGACAAGTTCACAGGTGTTAAACTGGCGCAAAATGGTAGAGCGTAGGTGGCTAACCTTGATAAAATGAAGGGGAAGTGTGAAATGAAGGTTTAGGTGGCAAAATACAGAAGAGCCCGTGTACCGTTAAGAGTCAAATATAGATATGAACCATAATTCAGTAAAAGGTTGCATAAAACAGCGTCCTGACATTTCTCCTGTTCCGGAGGTCACTTTAGCTTTGATATCAGTACAATAAAGTGGCCAATGTTTTTGCATGCTGCTTGTGATTCCAGAGTGATGCGACACCAGGTCCCCAACAGGTGGCTGCGGCCAGTCTTGGTGTGATTGTAAAAGGACTCGTAGAAGGAAGGTCAAAACAAAACACTGCCAAGTGTTACCCATATTGCCAGGGTCATTAATAAATGGTTTAATTTAAATAATGCATGTTACTTGCATCCACAGGACATTATTTAGCGTAAAGCTATTCAAACCATCTATTTAAAAAAAGGAAATTTGATAATAAGTTTGAATAGATTTTTTTCTTCTTCTAAAAGATAGAAACTGTCATCTTGTATATGCTATAAATGACAAAAATAGAGCTGTTTTGCACTACTACTACTACTACTATTACTACTACTACTACTACTACTACTACTACTTATTACATGAACATATGGACAAATATCTAATTTTGTTATAAGGACAAACATATTATAAAAAAAAAACATTGCAACTATCGTGAAACAGTTTTAATGGTTTAACATATTCTCAATTCACCTGAAATTGCAAAGCAATTTTGGACCGTATCTGAAAGCATTTGTGTCAGATAAAGCTTTATATATTGCTTAATAAATATTTAATAGCGGTAATGTGTTTTTTAATATGCAGATTTCTTTGGCTGTGGATGTTCAAAAGCACTCACTTGGGATGTTAAGATGTTTTTTTTTGACTGGATTGTCTAGAGATTAAATGGAATATATATCTGTGTTTTGCTGCCCGACCTCTAAGCAATAAGAAGAAACAATGGAGCAGAAACAATTGTTCTTATCATTCATTTGTTGCTTTGGTTTATCTCTCTAAGGGTTGTAAAAGGTTCCGGTTGATTCGTAATTTCTCTACTTCCTTTGTAATTACTGGTTGGTTGTACAAATCCAAAAGAGACAGAGAACATCCTGATTTTTGTGTTTGTGACTGGCATGCCTGCAAACAAAAAATCAATACTGCAATGTATTGCTCATCCCCTACTCTTCCCAGAATTTCTAATGGTGGATTTTCTGGCTATGACTTTTTTTTCACTGCAGAAAACTTCCTTTTATTGTTACAGGGTAGCTTTTTAGAGCGAAACAGATGACACACTGATTGATGTCTAAATTGACGATTCCCCCTTTCGTTCCCTTCACTTACAATTAAGGGCATCAGAAAGAATAAAAGCCAGATAGAAAAAGAGAGTGGCATCTGTGATGGAACTGGGAAGTGAGAAATGAGCAGCAGCATGAACTGGGATTGACTAGATGGCTCAGATAGACAACAGTAATGATTTGTCTTTTTTGGTGTTGAAGAACACATGTCTGTGTGTGGTAGCTTTCCATCCATGTTTTCACTAATGCAATTATTTTGGTATCTTTGTATTAGCGTTGTAGATTTAGTGAATTATCAGCTACCCGAGTCTACAGGAGAGAAATTGACCAAAGACTGGAATGAGTTCTGTTTGTGGTATTTATTTATTCATCCTTTTATTTAAAATTTTGTTTAATCGTCTGTCATTTTTGTTTTGTTTTGTGTAGTATAATAGGAATTGTATTATGTGACTTGATAGTATAACAATAATTTTTTCCTGTGGATATTAGAAAGGTGAGAGTAGTGCACTTTAGTAGTGCATCTAGTCATCTATTCTCCTGCTTTCCCTTTATGTTCTGCGTTTGTTTACACAGGAGTCTACCAGCACAACAGTGAATGAATATGTCATAGACATCATTAATCTTTTAATATTTTCAGTCTGCTTACATCAACCTTTGCTGCAGGTGTTTCTTCGTGTGTGATTATGCCGTGAAGGCTGTATTTTGCATATCAAACCATTTTAAAAAGTATAAGAACTATATTGTCAAATTCACTTTTGATTTATATTTTAGTTAAATGTTAAAAAAGTTAAACTAAATAAAGATGAGCAAATATTATATAATTGTGTGCTGTTTGAGTGCATCATAATCATTTGCAAATTTTTTTTTAATTTTTTTACTAAATGTGTAATTTATTGTTTAAAATCAGTACCGTATTGCTTGAAATGGACATTGGTGTATTACAGATAAAAATGTTTTAGTTCTTTTTAAGCACAATTCTTATATACTATATACTGTATGCAAATACAGTATGCATATATGCTATTTTAGGGGTGCCACCTAGACCAAAAT
>CAIGQW010054073.1:6197368-6217836 GCA_903798125.1 Danio choprae | reverse complement strand
AATATTTTTTTTATATCTAAAAAAAATATTTTTTAAAGCTTCTGTTTATTTTCAGTCCAGTACTTTTAGCGTTAAGACAGAATTATGATGTTGTTTACAATGGTATGTGTTTTTTAGTTTGTGTGCTTACGGTTGTAGTTTAAATGACATTCAGAATGTGTATTCAAAATAAGTTTCGTCATGCTCTCACAACCGCATTAAACTTTCCCAACAGCAATCTGTTGCCCATTCTATGGGGACTACGGAGTTAGTAGGGGTGAAAATTGCCCTTTCTCTGGGTGATAATTTGCTGCAAGTCTTTCCATTTGACATTATAGGTGGATATGAAGTCGGCACTGGCTCTCTGGGCCTAGTATATTTGTCTCCTGACCTGTGGTGGCAGTGCAGGGTGCTGCGTACTCCCCCCTAGACACAATGCTTTTTCAGAGAGGTGAAAACCAGCTGTCTGTCACCATCTGCCTTTCTGTAAAACCTCAGCCTTCTCCCAGCTGTGTGCCATGTGACATTCAAAATGTTTTTGGCACCTTTTAATGGGAACTATGTGTATGGATGTGAACTGTCTTTTTTTTAGGCATATGGGTTCAGAGGGACTTGTTCCAGAGGCTTTGATTGACTCGCACTGGATGCCTTCAATAATCAGAACTGAAGAATAGAGAGATTGCTTATTAGGATGAGGGGATTTCAAGCATGCTTTGAAACAATGAACAATTTCAATACGTTTGTGGGCCTTTTGTATATTATTCTTTGTATGAAGTGATTTGAAATGTAATAGGTTTTAATCTGACATGTCAGGCAGGAAATTGTGCAGTCAGTCTTCAGCACTAACAGTATTGAGGTCAACAGAGTATTTGAAATTCTGCAGTCGGAAACAATATAGGGGACGTGTATATAGATACAGACTCCAGAGAAATATATTAACCTTTTTGAAAGGTGTGATGACATCAGGATATTTGATGAGTGGGTGCTAAAATGAAAAATGTATATAGCTGGAAGCTTTTAATAGTTTTAATTCACTCTGAAGGCTTCCTTGTGGACAAGAATTATAATTAAGTTGGCTCATTATCTGCATTTAGCATGTCAGTGCACCTTGATGCTGGTCTTTTTTTCAATTTAAGTCAGTAGACATTGATGAAGGTATTTAATACTAATTCTCTAAAATTGTCTTTTGTATTTTTGATGTCGAATCAAAAGTTTAGTTTCACAAAAAGTGGTAATTTGTAAAATAAAAAAACCCCAGCTTAAATGTATACCTGAAATGACAAGTTTTTCTAAGTTTACAACAGACCTTGAAATTGATCTGCCATGAATAATTAAACAGTCTTCCTTTATTAACCTCCAGACACAAAGGTCAAATGCTCCTTTAAAGACTAAATTTGAATGAAACACTATCTGTTGCTTTATCATTGACAAGGCATTAGCTTACATGCATTGTGCCTTGAAGGTTTTAGCAGTACATTAAAGCATTCCTGGTGTGAGTTTACACGAGCATCGGCCATGGTGGAGATGGCATTGCATCAAGATCACGGAATTGAGAGGCAAGTGGCCATTGGCACTCTGACCCCTCTAATTGTGTCCTCTCATTTTTCCGCTGTGCTCCCTTTTTTCCCTTCCTTTCTCTCTTCAGCCCGCAGCCGCTTGCAATTACAGCATCTCTCACTTTGCTCCCCAGTGGCACATCAGCACAGTATTCTTACTACAAGGCAGGACTCGACGTGCCACGCTTAAAAGCTGAAGCCTGTTTCTCACGCTGTTTAGCAAAGACTGTCAAAATATCACCTCATCATTATAGAGATGGCCACAGTTGTTACAGGGTTAAATTATGCGGATTGACATGGGATGCTTTTTAAATAGAAATTGGCAGGTAAAGACTAACATCAGATGAGAGTCAACCCCAGCTGTGACAATTTTTATATTGATGTTGAAAGGGGGTGTGATTGTGACAGTAATTCAGTATTATAGAAATGAGGAAAAACCCATTAGTCATCATCAAGCATTTGCATTGGGGTGTTAATTCCAATCGGCCAGAATGATGCCCTGCAGTTCTCTTGTGAAAGTGTCATTTATTATCAAGTTGAATTCTCATTGCCCTATGATTGCCAGTTAAGTAAGAAGCTGTCTTATTCTTATTAGCCATTGAGTCTAATGTTTAGACCGCTGAATGGGTTTTGTTCACTTCCTCCTTTTTTTAATCACTTTTATTTATTTATTTACTTATGAACCTGTTGATCACGTTAATAAGTAAATAAATACAATAAAAATATTTTTATTCAAACTCAAGGAAAATGTGAAGAATTGAAATGAGAACCTGAAAATATAGTAAAGGCAGCCGATGACTGTCCCATTGTGATATATGAGGTTCCTTTTGAAGGCATGTCGTTTTTCTAATTCAGGCATGAGTAATTACAGCTGGACTTGCCTAGTTAATAGTGACCTACAAACAGCTGAAATTGGAGCAGTATAAATGAAGTGGCCATCTAACGGAGCCCTCAGTTATGCTCTCCATAAATAGATGCTTGAATACATTGATCTTTTTTTAAAGTATGCTGGAAAAAAGCAGCATGTTGCTATACAGAATGAATCAGCATTATCAAACGTTTGA
Organism: Danio choprae; assembly: GCA_903798125.1. Lineage (NCBI taxonomy): Eukaryota > Metazoa > Chordata > Actinopteri > Cypriniformes > Danionidae > Danio > Danio choprae. The sequence continues at coordinate 6,215,237 of CAIGQW010054073.1, read as the reverse complement.
CATGTTAAAAGTGACATTTTGACAATGCTTTTTTAAAATTAGTTCCTGCATTGTTTAGTTTGATGTACAGTGTTTGTTATTCCCTTCGTCTTTTGCATCTTATGGGGAGAATTTCTTCTTTGTGATGTTTTTCTCTGTCGCTGTCATTGTGTTTTTGTGTAAGGAATGTTAAGAACCATCATTTCATATGTGTCCTTAGACATTGTTGTCATATTCTTTAGAGATCCTCATTTGAAACATTGCTCGCAGTAACATATTCTCATTTATGCGCTGTATTATACTGAGAGAACAAAGGCACACAAAAAAAAACAACTAACTACATCACTGCCCTGTAGTGCTTCAGTTGGAATGCTTGGCTTCCCATGTAGATCTTAACTAAAAACAAATGACTTTGAGACAGGAGTTATTTTAGATTTGTATTTTTTTTTTTATATTTTTGAATAACTAAACGAAATTAATACATTTCAGCAATCACTCTTTTCACATGCTGATAGAAGCGTGTGTTTATACTCTAGCGTGCAGTGTTTTATTTCCTAACCCCCTGCTTTCAAAAGTCTGGCATGTTTTCTTTGTCTTTTTTATACAGTAATTGTATTGGTTTTGTTAAACTAAATAAATAATAGCAGTCAATCGTCAGACATTTTGCATTCATTTTGTTTTGAAGGGCACAGTATGTGACTGGCAAAATTCAATCACATTTCATTCTAAATGTGCCTTTGGGAATTGATTTAGGTAATATGTTGTTGATTGTATAATGTGCTATTGTACAATATTAAGTGTGTGGACATGTAATAGATCAGTTAATGTTTGCATGCATAATCATTATTTATGATTTTTTTTCACCTTTGGTATAGAAACACTAAAAAGAAAAATCAGGAAAAAAGAGCAAATAAAAAAACTAAATAGTGGCATTGATTGCAAGAAATATCAATGCTTGTTTTTTTTTTTTTTTACTAAAACTTGGCAGGCAGAATAAGTTTTCTTGCCAGTTTCCACGTAGTCTAAACATGAATTTAGTGTTTGATTTGGACTTCAAAACTCTGTCTGCACCTTCGAAACTAAGAATGCCTTGATAGTTAAAACAAGATAAAAAAATTTAATAAGAGAAATCCAACTTTCATATGTTTATCATGTTCCAGATGCACTGAGGCGTGACACACTGCACATGTCATAACCAGCCAGGCAGATTATTGTGCTAAATGAGCGGCATTAACGTCTTTGATAAATTGTTTTTAAATCTGCTTGTAATTTCATTGGCAGTAAATTTCCACAACTCAGAGAGCAGTCATCTATTCCTCAATATCAGCTTACATGGCCCCTCCCAACTTGGCTTCTAACTGTGTTAGCTCCAAAACTAAAGTGGTCATTAGGTGCTTTTTTTTTCTCTACGGCTCGGCAAGTAATGTTGGTAAAATGCTAATGCTTAATAATGATCCCTTCGTCCATTTCTGGATTACTTTTCAGCTGAATGGCAATGCATCAAAACATAAAGCATTTTGAGGCTCATTAAGGAGGCATTATACGATGAGGTCTGCGGAGCGGTCACACGGGCCTGGTGATGGATGTGAAAGCGATCCGCTGCTGAAACCCGGTTAGGTCGACTCTCTGCGGTAAAGAGGGCTGCTCTCTGACATGAAGAGGAGGAGGAGGAGGGCCCGCCACCGGACCCGGCCCATCAGAGCATCATTAGTGTCCACTTTGAGCCAGTGACAGGAATTCCATTCCAGACTGAACTCCAGACCTGAGTGTGGGGCGGTGATATCTTGCAGAATCACACGCATGGGAGTAATAAAGGGCTTTATGCAGTGTTGATGCTGTCTTTCAGCATAAATTCAGAATTATATATTTTCAAAATCAATGGGTTGCCCGAACGCCATTGTAAAATAGCTGATATATGCCCAGTGACGGCACATCTGTTTAATGCTGTACTGATATCCTTAACGGTAACCGTGAATAATCTACTTGACAGATTTCATGCAACAGATACCAGTGTCTTAAATGGATAGCAGGAGCTCTGCCGTTTTACATACAGTATTTTTGCTGTTGCAAAATAAATAGTGCCATGGTACTATTTATAATGTGATTTGATATTGATCACACCTGATCACTTCATGTGTTTTTTCCTTATCGTGTAGCTATCTGATTGTGAAAAGGACTTCAGGAGGTGGTCTTGGATGCTTTCCAGGTAAAATTGGACAGGCCTAAATGCTTCTGGTTGTTAAAACCACACATGCAAATTTGTCATTATGTGAGTGTGTTTTAAGCTTTATGACATCAGAAATAAGAGCGCAAATGTATCACCAAACGCAATGCCACAGATGACAGGTTGCGATTTTTATTCTAAAAAAAATTTCTATTTGCATTTCTATTCTATGTCATTAACCATTAAATGATACAATTAAAATTTTTATTCAATATCAAATGGCAGCGTTATCCATATGGATACATCACACTCCTGTATAAACTTGTCACTGTAAATGGAGAGAAAAAAAGAAAATATAGTGTTTTATTCAAGCTTTGTATTTTTGGTCAAGTCAGTTTTACAAAATGTACAGGGGTTGGACAATGAAACTCAAACACTGGCAAATTTAGTGTTGGAGGTTTCATTGCTAAATTTGACCAGCCTGGTAACCAAACTTCATTGAGTTACAGTAAGAGCAGAGTGTGAAGCTTTAATTAGCAGAATAATAGCACCGTTTTGCTTAAATATGCACACAACATTATGGGTGATAATATATCAGAGTTCAAAAGAGGACAAATTGTTAGTGCGTGTCTCGCTGGTGCATCAGTGACCAAAATGGCAAGTTTTTGTGATATATCAAGAGCCATGGTGTCCAGGGTAATGAAGAACCACATCCAACAGGAATAACTGTGGACACGAGGAAGCTGTCTGAAAAGGATGTCTGGTGCTAACCCAGATTGTATCAATAAAACATAAAACCACAGCTGCCCAACTTACTGCAGAATTAAATATGCTCCTCAACTCTCCTATTTCCGCCAAAACTGTTTGTCACGAGCTCCACACGGTCAATAAACATGGCAGGGGTGCTATAGCCAATCCATTGGTTACTTGTGCCAATGCCAAACGTTGGTGCCAGCAGCAAAAATATTGGGCTGTGGACAATGTGAAACATGTATTGTTCTCTGGTGAGTCCACCTTCACTGTCTTTCCCACATCCAGGAGAGTTAAGGTGTGGAGAAGCCCCAAAGAATCGTACCACCCGGACTGTTGCATGCCCAGAGTGAAACATAGGGGTGGATCAGTGATGGTTTGGGCTGCAATATCATGACATTCCCTAGGCCCAATACCTGTCTTAGATGGGCACGTCATTACCAAGGACTACTGGACCATTGTTGTATGTGGTATCCTGAATGTGGTGCCGTGTATCAGGATGATAATGCACCAATGCATACAGCAAGACTTATAACAGAGTGGTTTGAGCGCCATTGCTCTTAAGAGATAACTACTTACTAGGAGCACGTTTATGGTGCTGGTTTGGATTAATCAATTAACTTAAGTTGCAAGTTTTTGGGTAAAACCGGGGGAAACCCACGTAAACACGGGGCGAACGTGTAAACTCCGCACAGAAACGTCGGCTGGCTTGGTAAGGACTAGCACCAGTAACGTTCTTTATGTGAGGTAACAGTGCTAACCACTGGGCCACCGTACCACCCATCTAGGAAAGTAGGAGGAGTAGTGGTGGAAGGGGGAATTCTTCAAAACGAAGATGGCTGTGATATGGAACTTAGGATATTTATAGTGACTTAGGAATCGTCTGATTGGTGAATCATAAATTGGATAATGAATGACCAGCTGTGTTCAATCATAAGCATGTGTTCCTCTCGAAATTAGTTTATAAATAAACTTCACTTGATGCTTTAGTTGACGTAACCTAGTTAAGTCAGCATATTGCGCGGGATTTGATAATTGGAAACATATCCATTTATTGGAGACACATTTATCTGGCCAAATGTAAAAGGAACCATTTTTAGTAGCTTTTGGATACTAATTAGATAGCTATCCAATCAGAGAAAACACATTTAACCAGGTGTAAACAGTTCCTTAGTCACCAAATTAATATTTTAAGATACCTTTAAAAATAATGCAATTAGAATATAATTTATTGAGATTCAGAGGTATTTCAATTGATTTATCAACTAAATACATACATTCCAGCAAAATATGTAACATGAGCATTTAATAAAAAGTTCTAAAAAAATTTACATTCTGTATTCCAGTTAGGACATTCACAACAAAACTGTTATTAATAAAAAATAAAAAAATAATAATAACAAAAAATATTAGAAGACAATAATAATATATGTAGTAAAGTCATTTAATAAAGTCAGCTAATAAAAACAAATAATTTTGTCAGTGATTTTTACCTTATTTTATAAGAATCAAGCAATGTGGCATACAAGCAATGGTTTTCTTGTGCTTGCCTAAAGAATACCAAAATAATATCTTAACCCATTTTCCACAGGTTCTCCACTACTGCTACTGCTTTGTTGCTTCCTGATTTACCAGATAATAAGAATGAGATTACGAATAAACAAAAAAAATAGTTTTTTTAGGAAGTCAGTCCATATTGATGTATTGTTATAACCCTAGTATTATACTAGACTGGGGCAGCTGTTGTTTAATTTGTAGGTTTCATTTGGTTTAAAGTTAGTTTCCTCTGTCCTTAAATGCCTCCTTCTTCAAGAGGCCTTAAAGTCATCCTGTTTAGATTTATTGTCTGCTTAACTAACTTGTTAGTTTCATTGATTACAGCTGAATCCTCCCATGAATTGTTGTAGGCTTAAAACAACAAAACAACAATCCAAAAGGAAATAATAAAAAAAAAAATTCCAGGGAGAGCAAAATCAGTCCACATGCCTTTGACAAATGATTTTAGATGCACTTTCCTTAGACGTGTGATTATCTATCTGAGGTTAATGCAGAAACAAACATTAGCATGATTTTCTGTTGAGTCAGGGTGGTTTGTTTTGGCCACTGAAGAAACCCAAGACTGTGCTTTTTAAGATATCTGTCAGGGTTGTTCTTTAGTCAGGAGTGCACGGCAGCAGAAATATGCATAATTACCTCCACTCTTTTTTCTCTGACCTCTCAGAAGTCTTGGGTAAAAGCAGACAGTCTCTTCCTGTGGTGTCATATCCAGCACTTCCCTTCTTTTGTAATTTTCAGGGTCACATTGCAACTGTGACAGAATATGCTTTTTATTAAGCAGCGATGGGTCTTTGTAGCGATAAAAATCCGCCTCTTCATAGCATCTCAAGTTAGCTTTTGTCAACATTGTTGATCTGACAAGTCTGTTGTTCCACATTGGCACATCCGCCTCATTACCATAATTGCTTAATTGATGATTTTTTCTTCTATTAGACATGAAAACCTTTGGTGCTACTTCAGTGATGAACCAAACATTAGCTGCAAAATATGTGAGAGGGATACAGCTTGGTAACTCCAGTTCTGTTGTCAGTTTCTGAATCATAACTACACTATCTTTGTGTTTGACCCAAAGCTGGCCAGTATGACTCCTTTCCCCTTGTATGTGGTTCCAGCTTCTGTTCCTTGTCTGCCATTTTAAAAGCATGTTTGCTTGTTTGTCCTCCCGGTGTGTGTGTGTGTGTGTGTGCGCAGTCTTCATTGCTGTCAGCTGTGTCAGTTGAGTGTTAAAGAGAGGGCCGCGTTTGGAAGCCACGGTGAAAAAACACTCCTCTGAAACCCTGCTCACCCGCTTGTTTTATGAGACTTCATAAAAGTGTCATCATTGGTGTCAATGCAATGGTGTCCTCTGCGTCCTCTTTCTGCAATTTGTGACAGCTTATATTGCCCAAAACCACACAGCTTCAATGAAAGCCTCAAGGCCGCTACCCTTCTCTGCCCCATAACCGGTTGTTCTAAGTTTCTTTTTGATTGGTGTTCTCAAAATGATTTAAACTCCCAAAATGCACAGCTTGTAAGATAGGGAGTGTTAAACTTTCTATATTTATGGCTGGCTACAAAAAACATGAATTCTCCAAGCTCAACATCAAGATGAAATATGTGCACTTCACTTAGCGTGTTATCATTTGCTTGGCATCATCCAGTAGTTTTTTTGGGGTGTGAGCAAAACATGTGGAATGAAGGACCAAAATATTGATCTGGTAGGAGAACCGGCTGGCTCTTTTTTTCCGACTAGATAACAATGGTTTATTTGCAGATTGCAGATTGTTTACAATATATGAATTTGAGGATGCTGTGTGTAGATAAGAATGTGAACCAAAAATGTATACTTTAAACCACACAAGATGCTTAATGTGGGGCATATATTTCCCTTTAAAGATTTTCTATTTCTGTAAACCAAAAATGTAAAAAAACGTTTTACTGATGGTTACAATGCTTCTTTTTTTGTTTAATTCCTTTGAAAATGTAATGATATTTATGATTCAGTTACTGTAACTTGAATTTTTAGCCTCTAAATAAACCTGTAATTTATACAAGTTTGTAATATTTAACCCCCCAAAAAATGAACAAATAACATGTACATATGTTTATTTAACCAATCATTTTATCCAAGTATCTTAGAAATAAAACTAGCTGTAATAACAAATAAAAATCAATCAGACCAACAATTGGTAAGTGATATGACAGGTCCAAGTTCATCTAACACATTTTTAAAGATAACTAGAAAAAAAGGTTGAACAAAAAAATACTACTAATAAAAAGTAGGGCTGCACAATTATTTGTAATGCAGTCGAGATAATGATTCATGCATTCTCATGCACGTCTTGTCATGGAAAATTCATCTGGTTTGGTTAGGCAAGTCAGTCCACCAGCAGTTGATGTAAAGGACAAATAAAATAGAACATCAAAAGCTTGAAATAACTCTCAAACTGTTTTTTTTTTATTCATTTATTTATTTTAAATTAGCAGATCTCCATATTTTAGCTCCAGTATGCTTCCCATGGGTTAGTTGCACTTGTTGCTTGTCTGGATTTCACAGTGTGCTTCTCTTCACACAGCATATGTGTCATCAGCTGTAAACGTGAGCTCTTTCCACTAAGATAACACCATCAGACATTGTTTACGTTTAAGCCTGAAGCATGTCTTGTGCATGCTGCTTTCTCATTGCCAAGTATCTGATTTGTTGAAATGCCAATATTGTATTTTCTGTTATTATTGACTTTTTTTTTTCTTCCTTATGGAACTTCATAGATATGTTTTCTGTTTTTAGGGCAAAGAATTACATGCAGTCATTTTTGGTGTATATTACTAGTGTGTTCATATTACAGTCCATTAGTTGAAGTATCAAGGTTTGGTAAATAGGACGTTCTCAACATTTACAAACAAATATGGATTTGGTAGTTGTCACAAAGGTTTTCACTTGCATCCTAAAGTCTTTAAATGGTTAGTTTCCTCTGCAATATCTAAATTAGGATATTCAAATCACAGTTAAACATGCAAGTAGTTAAAATGTTGAAGCATCACAATATAATAATAATAATAATAATAATAATAATAATAATAATCAGTAATAATAAAAAAATAAACTGTGTACTTTGAAGTGAGTCTGCTATGAATTATGAACTGTGAGTTTTGAAGTCAAGACATCCATCCATTCATTCATTTATTCATTTCTTGCCAGTTTTTGCAGTACAATGACAAATATGGTACAGTATAAGTGTTTTTAAATGATCAAAAATACATAAGTGTTAATTAATTTAATTTGATTTATTGGTAGTTTGCATTTAAAATAATGATTTTCGTTAAGGTAAGTTGCTTTTAGTGTAAATGCAACATGCAATTAAACAACATACTGAATAAACTCCTGATTACTGTTAAATATTTAAATATTGTTAAAAATATACATTTATTGTAGTATTTTTATATTTTTTATCCACTCCTAAAAAACATTAAAAAACAATCTAATTTACTCAGGATAGGACAAAGCATGAAATGTTGAATGATGAACCTATAATTTAACACTTCATTGTAAGATTGTTCAGCCATAAGGTAAGAAAAAAAAAAACGTACCTTAATATAGAACTTAAATGGATCCCCAAATGTGGCATAATAAGGAGTTTTGTTGTGTAAATTATTTAAAAGAGACTAACTAGAAGTTTTCACGGTATTTATGTGTGACAGTTTCCAGAAAAGCTTGTATAAAAGACTGCACGACAGACATTTTTGTTTCTACAATGCGAGAAATACACAGTGACAACACAATGGCGATGCATATGTGGCTTATTCAAACTACTGTTTAATTGGTTGCCCTTGTCACAAAAACAACATACTACTTGTCTGTGTGCTACACTAATACAGAGATTTACAGATGGTACAATGCTCTGTTTTGTGACAGTGTGTCTTGCCTAGGCGATTTGGAAGTGTAACTGAAATGACAGAAACTGTAAAGGTTCAGTGGCAAAGTACTCACAGCCGTACTGTATCATGTCAGCATCCATTGAAGAGGACAAATCTAATCTCATTTACACTCTTTATTTGCCTTGACAAATGTGTGATGCTTATCAGTAGTATTTGAGACGTTAAGCTGTTTGCAAAAGCAATGCCCAGTTCCCTTAGGATATCGCCAACCGTAGAGATGTCAGGTCAGTTCAGTGAACACAAAAGGCAGTAAGTGCTCTTTGCAATCCGTGTCAGTAGGAAAACACACAAGACACTGCTGCTCATGCATTGTAATACAGCAGCCTCTGGGAACATGGATTGATTTGTCATGAGGCCTAACGCAGAGTTTGGGATTTTTCCGGAGCCTGCGCCTTTATCTCATCAGTGGCGAATTGATCAGAGGTCACGGCATTCATGTGGGTCATTGACAGACAGCTTGATCAATGCTGGTGTGCGTCAGAATGGAGGATTTCTGAGGTAACCTGTTGATGTTCTTAGTCTGCGAGGACATTCGAGTCATTGCTAGTTGAAGAGGAAGATGATTTACATAGACCTCTAATGCTGGTTTTCTGCCTCCTTATATTTACCGTCCATATATGCAGTGTAATATTTATCTGTATAAAAAAATGTATTAGGACGTTTCGTTAATGTTCTAAGAGAAATTTTGTAATCGACTATAGTCAGAGATTTGGAAAATAGACAGTCAAAGAACATTATACTGTATGTAAATTATCCATTTAAAAATAGCCTTAAAAATGTATGAATCAAACATGCTGCTGACAAATGGGTAATAAGCATAAAGTTTTGCTAAATTAAAAAAAAAAAATTAAATCTCTTACATTAAATTTCATTATTCGAAATTAAATTAAAAGAAAAGCAGGCATGATTTTATTTTACAATACGTCAAAACACCTTCTTAGTGGGCAAATGTTTTAACCCATCGCTAATGACAGTGATAAGGAATGGATGTAAGCCATAAGGGTAAAATAAAATAATGTTTTCTGCTCATATGTACAATTTTCAAATAATTCAATTAACAAAGAATTGTATGTCATATATCATGCAACCCATCACTGGGAAACACCCATACACTGTCATTCACACACATACACTACGGACAATTTAGCTTACCCAATTCAGCTATAGCGCATGTCTTTGTACTGTGGGGGAAACCGGAGCTTCCGGAGGAAACCCACATGAACACAGGGAGAACAGATATATTTATTAAAATAATATTTTAGTCACAGAACATCTTTAGAAATAGAAAGATAATACATTTACATTCATGCAAAATAATGCAAAAAAAATATTACAAACTACAACATTTCAACAAAATTTTATATATTTTTTGTTTCTCTTGATTTTTGCTATTTTTGAAAAAAAAAAAAAAATTGGCCTACACATTTTTGAACCATTGTTGTAAGTTATTTTGTTAGATTAGCTCCAGATTTGATTTCATTACTGACTAAACTAATGTATATGCACAAATATAATATTGTAAAACATCCTATAGAAAATATTAATTTAAATGAGAGATTTGTGGGGGGTGTACTCATATATGCACTGTGTGTATGTATGTATGCGTGTATATATATAGAAATAGTCTGTTGAAATCTATTGAACTGTTTTGTGTGCTTCTAAATGTACTTTATATACTTTACATATTTTTATCTCTAATTATTTTTCAAAGTTATTTTTTTCCTAGATGTACTTTATGAAATATTGAGCAGAAAGATTGTATGACATTAATAGATTGTGTGCCCTTCTCTTCCTTGCCTACATTAATTGATTCTTTTTGTGGCTTTTGTTCTTGTTGTTGGGTAACGTGTTACATTACATGCAGAAATTGTATGCTTAGAGAGAAAGGTGAGGAAAAAAATGCTGCAAGAAAAAAAAAACCCTACTCCTAAAGTTTTGAATGACTGCATTATACTGTAGTAGCATTGCCCGTATAGATACTGTGGGGGAGCAAAACTGATAATATTCTTAATTTAGACATTTGAAACGGCATTGTTTGTTGTAGAGAAGTGACAGTAATTTGACAAGGTAACTTTTTTTAATGAGGCTCTGTGGTGGTATAGCGTAATATAAAATTATTGGAACATGATTTTTTTTTCTCATATTGAGCAGCCCTTTGCTTTGGCTACCAAAATTGTGGCCATGAATGCTGCCAATTAAATCTCGGCGAAGCGCACACAAACTGTGCATTACCCATGGTTGTTACTGTCAAGCTTCATAAAGGAAAAAAAAAAGAAAAGAAGAAGAGAAAAAAAAGGTCTCATGAAAACACCCCATACTTCGGCTCTTTTTATTTTAGTCATTGAATTTAAGTTCATGGAAAAAGTTCTCTCTGCTGTAGCTGTCAAATGTGTTTTTTCTTTTTTCAAAACAGCATGGTAAAACTCCCTCCTAGGTGTATCATTTTCCCAGTGTTATGCATAATCTGTAGATAAAGGTCTCAGCTTTTGTTGAAAAGGATTGCATTTTTCTGAAGTTTATTGTTGATTCTAAGAAGAACTCTGGAGCGGAGGACTAAATAAAACTCGTCATTCACACACAGTAACTGGGATTTAAAACTTGAATGAAAAATGACTTAGTTAACTGTTTGATAGATGTACACTAGAGGTTGCGTACAAAAGTCTCATCTCATCTCTTTGTTATGAGCTTCTCTTTGCAGAGTGAGGCTCATCTGTGACTTCAAAAATGATTTTGTGTCGCTCTGCATTCAAACTCTGCATTCATCCTTTTATACAATTGTGTGAAACATGCAATAATGCTGTTTCTGAGGCAAACGTTCAGTAGTCTGTTTCTGAAACATTTTATGGTTCTCTAAGCCAATGTAGTGATTATAAACTGTTCTATCTGTCTGTCTGGTCTGTCTGTTTGTCGGTCTAAATCAGTGATGTCAAACGTACGACCCACGGGCTGGATCAGGCCCGCAAACGGGTTTAATCAGGCCCGCGAGATGATTCTGTAAAGTATAAAAATGAGCTGCAATTTTTCAATAAAAGAAACTGCTGTTCCAATTGCAAACTGTTAATTTCATCCGATCCAGAAGCCTGAATCAATTTCAGTTTAACAGCCTTCTCAGAGAGAAAGACCACATCTATGCCCTGCCATACCACACTAAGGTGTTCTCACAAGGAAACATAACTTTTTCATGTTTTGTCAGTTTAGTGGCTAATTCGTACAAAAATGTACGATATAAAAAAAGGGGCATGGCACCCAACCACTCCCCTAAACCCAACCATCATTGGTGGATAAGCAAACTGTACTAAATTATACGAACGAGATCGTAGGATTCATATGAATTAGCCACTAAATAATAAAGTTACAAATTGCCGTGAGATCATGTTGTCCACAGGCTCTAGCTTTGTTTTATGTTGATCATATTAAAACAAAGAAAACAATCTGAAGTTGTTGTATTTTAAGTGATAAATACCATGATTTTACCAGTCTGACCCACTTGGGAATAGATTTTCCTCCATGTGGCCCCTGAGCTAAAATGGTTTTGACACCCCTGGTCTAAATAAACAATAAAATTACTGTGGTACCTAATGCTAGTAATACATAAAAGTAAATGATATACTGTATTAAACATTACTGTAAATTGATAAACTACATGCATCACCATGGAAAATCACATTGATGCACTCTAAATAATGATCACATTAAAAACTCATGCGAAACCTACATGTGAAAGGGTTAAATTAACTCTGGCTGAACAAGGTCAACTTCCCTTTACAACCAAAAACACACATCTTTGGAGCCATTCTCCAGAAAAACCTGTCCAGTGCTGCAGTGACTTGAAGTCCTGAGTGAAGCACATCGATGTGCTTTCCCTGTTTTGGTCATGTACATACGATGAGAAGCAGGTTAAAAGGCATAACCAAATATTAGGAGATATTTCCACAGTAATTAAATGTTGTGTTTTAATCATATATAGAACAGGCATGTCAACCAATTTGCATTCTACCGTTTATCTGTTGTATACTTGCTGTGACAGGCTAGTATACGTATTTCAGAAACTGCTGATATACTGGGATTTTCATGCCCTATAGGGTTTACAAAGATCTGAGAAAAACTACCTTGATAATAAACTACCGTCACAATATCTTGTTGATGCAAGAGGTCAGAGGAGAATAGTCAAAAAAGCCTACAGAAAATAAAATAACTTGTTACAACCAAGGTCTGCAGAATAGCATCTCTGCATGTCAAACTTTGAAGCAGATGAGCTACAGCAGCAAGAAGACACATCGTGTGCCACCCCCTGTCAGCTAAGAAAATGAAATTGAGACTACATTCACACAGAATTGGACAACAGATGACTGAAGACAAAAAAAGCTGTCTGTTCTGATGTTATCGACTAAATTCTTTCCAACACTGTTGAACTGCCTCTAATAATGAAACATGTTTTGAAGGCAAATGCTTTTGAACTTGATCTTTCCTCTAACATATTTTAACCTTGAAAAGTTCGAGAGAAAAAACTTTTATTAACATTTTTAATAGTTTAACGTGATATACTGTATTGTCTAGGTTGATGTTGAACTGCATATTACGGTACAAAAACCTGGTGGTACATAACATTTTCTGTTATTTTACAGACTTAATTTACACTATATTATTTCTTACATTATATTATTTCAAACTATAAAAAAATTATTTTTAACTGTAGAGTTTTCACCATCAAATTCGACAGAGAAGAGATCAAGGTCCCATAATGCAATTCACAATTGTAATGAAAAATACTTTTGAATCACAAAATAAGGAAACTGTAATTTAGGAGATTTAAATTTTTTTATTTTATTTTTTACAGTGTGGTACTAGCAAGGCAAATAAAGCGTTGTTTATTATATATGTTCACTTGATTTAAAAAATGCACTAAACAACATGTTTTTTTTTTTCTCTCAGCAAGGGTGCATGGCTTCTAAAAGTTCTGTGCAATTTTTGGGTTGCACATCTTGTGCCTAACTGCATTTGTAATGTTTTGTAAGATAAATGGTTTTTAAAAAACACAATTATTATTAATTGATTTTAATTCTCATTACAAATTTGTGCGAATCGATACAGCTTAGTTCTGAGAAAGAATGACAGTTTTATAATTGTTACAAGCATTATGCAAGGATGGATCACGATTTAATAAATGATTTGGAAAAGCCAATGTGGAGGTTTACATCAGTTCCAATAAGTGTGCAAATAATTAGTATACATTTTCTGTTTGTCATTCTCTCTGTTCTATTATTCATCAGGTGCCATCATCAATGTGAAAAAAACCCCCTAAAAAAAACAATGAAATATGTGCATAAATATATCACAGTGTTTATTTTTTTATAGGAGTTCTCAGTAACTTGTCCAGTAAATCAATTTTTAATAATTAAAGAACATAAATTATGCTTGGCAGTCCTTCATTGGCTATAGTTTCTGTAGCTGTTTACCCCTAACCTCCCTTCTTCTATTTGTGAATTGAAAGGTATCTTGAACAACGAGATGCACATGGACAGAGGACAGATCAGGTTATAGATAAAACATCAATTTCAGTTCTCTGAAGAATATAAAACAACTCTGCTTGATGATATTGCCTGAGCTTGCATAAGACAGAAGACTTTGGTAGAACTTTCTTTATTCTAAAAAGGTCAGTGACTTCTTGACAGGGGAAAATGCATGAGGGTTACACTCTGGTAATATGAATTTTGGGGATTTTTCTCTAAAGGTTTTATCCTGCCATTTTTGAAGTGCTTGTTTGTGTGGCTCTCAGAATGGACTAATTAATCTTGTTGATATTTTGATTATAGGTGAGCGAAGCGTTTGGGCTTTCTGTAATCCTCTTGATTCAGAAAACAATCACACTTGTCAAGCGCTCCTGTGACTCAGGCTTCTTAATGCTCTCACTGTCTCTTGCAAATGTAATTAAATGATTACATTTGTCTCTGTTGTGAATAAACTGACAAATTAGAGGTCGAGAGATAATGACTTGAATAAATGTGCAACCAAAACATGCTCTCTCTCTCCGAGTGAGAGCGCTGGACGTGCGGTAATTACACACTTATGTGTCCATTTAGGCAAGCTGACAAATGTGATTGTATGTTTGTAGTCCTGAGCAGACTATATTTAAGATGCCGCTGTGTGCTAGGACGTGAATACTGTACTGCATAAGTTGCGCTGTGTCTTTTGATGGATTTAATTACATTCCTGTGCCATTCAGTTGGGCTGGAGACATGGCTCTCTGTATCTCTTTGGCAATCTGTGATTATCATGTTTGGTGCCATCTCTCTTCGCTTGCAAGGTTTCTCTTCCTAACAGCACATTTCATTCCTGTCTGTTTCCTCGTCCAGTATTCATTGGTCTTTTAATGAGATAATTCCAACTCTCCTTTTCCGGTTTCCGGCATTCTTGGTGTTCCAGTCCTTGTTGATACAACATTGTGTTTTAAAGTATCATTTAAATACACTAACATTATACATGTTAGGTTCAAATACAGCCTTTCTCCAGTTTGCAGATCATTAGCGCAAGTAAATTTGGAGAGGAGCATACTAGGGATGAAGAGTTAGGTTAAAAGTGTCCTAAGGGAGTTTTGAGCATAGTATGTTGTGACGCAACAGTAATTTCCCCTTACCCTCTTGAAGTAATCTGTAATCAATTCGTTCCAGTTTGCATAGCAGAATATGTGCCAAGCTATGCATCTCTATAAATGGCTTTCGCTGTCTGCTTGCTTGTTTGCTTGCTTCCTTTTTTTCTTTCTTATTTATAACTTAAATGCATGCATGTAGAATATTTTACTAAAAAAATGTTTTGTTAATGTGTCATTACTTTGTTAATGTGTTGCATTTATGATTGAGTGGTGGAGAATAGAGATGTTTCCTGCTGGACTACCACTTGAAATCCAAGTGAAATGATGTAATTTGTGTTTATGCAATCAGTGTGTGTGTTCTGGAACTCCACCTTTTTGACAAGTGATTTGTTTCTCATTCTATGCTGGTCAGACAGGAGAGCAACATCCAAAGAAACAACAAGAGCAGTAAAGTCAACCCACATAGTCATAATTAAATAATAACTTGTTATTGTAGTAATTATTAATATTCATAATTTTATGGCCTTAATTCTCCACACTAGCAACATGAATACACTGGAGAGTCGAGTAGCAGAGTTGGTATCTGCGCATGTATGATTGCTCGCAGAGAGAATTTATAGACTCAGAGAGTGTCACAAACTGGAAGAGAAGCCCACCTTGTCACATCATGTTTTCCTCAATGAATGGGCACTTATCGGTGGCACCGTTCAGTGTCTGTCAGTGGCACATAGAACACAATGTAAATATGTGACGTGCCATGAGGGTGCTTCTCGTGGAGAAGGCTGTTTGCCAGATGTTTTTGAAAGTGTTTTTTTTCTCACAGCCGCCATTGTTTTGTTTAGGGGTACATACAAGCGGTGTAACACATGCACAACCCCACCTAATGCAGAAAGAGGAGTAGTGGAAAACAGTATACTGTCACTCAGCCTTTTCAAACAGCATCTTTGGCAGTTATTTATTATCACTGCAAATCCCATGGTTAACCCATGCCTGGTCTTAAAATGAAGAATTAATCATCTGACAGTCACACTCAGCCTAAGTGAATAATCAAAATCTCAATATTAATATTAATACCAATAATGGTTTAATATTTGCTATTTTTATATATTTCATATAGTTATGATAAGCAAAACTGTGAATAAAAAGTGTTTTGTTTTTATTCAATTAATCAATTAATTGGAAAAATAATCGCCCAACTAATCGATTATCAGAATAATTGTTAGTTGCAGCCCTACAGACAACAATGGAGTGTGTGCAATATAGGCAAAGATGATTTTGTTGCTCTCTTGCTCATCCTTGCAGCATTGGAAGCTCAATGAATCCTTCACTGAAACGAAGATTTTTTTTTTCTTATGTTCTGAAACATCCCAATGAATCAATTTGCTATATTTCGTCAAATGTTCATCAGAGAGCACATTCTCCGAAAAGACAATTCATGTCCTTGCTCGTTTTTTTATTATGCACTAATTTTTTTTTTTCAAATTCTTAACATGAATAATTTTATGTAATTCTTATGTTATTGTTTCCACAAGTGGAGTTAGTTGTGCTACATTGTTGGAATCTTGATCTATCAAGCTTTCAAATTACAGAAAAACTTGTGCTCACAGAAGTGTTTTTAATACAAATCTGTAGCCGTGAAAGGTTCGCTCAAAGCCTTATCTTGTGAACAACAGTTGCTGTTGCTGAGGTGTAAACAACGGCTCAGACAAAGCCTTTACATTTATCATTCACATGCACAGCCTGACAGGGTTAGCATGTCACCCATTTGCCTGCCCCATTCATCCCCACTTAAATGTGTAACTCGAATTGAACCACACAGAATGGCAGCTTGACTGTAGAGGATGTGTGATCACTAGTGGATTTGTTATAGGTTTGTGAATTGTTCATCTGCAGCTGCATATGAATAAATGAGATAAGGAAGCCAAACAGACAGGTGGTGCACATGGAGGCCATGTCTGCTGAAATAGGCGTGGAATTACAGGTAGAGGTAGAGAAATGCATCAAGGCTACAAACTCAAACAAACAAAAGCAGATAAATTGAGGTGGCTATAAGGCCAAACTTATCAGGCTTCTACATTCCACATGCATGTGTTGAGTGGTTATCGTCTCTAATGAATTCTTTACAAACGAGAGATTATTTTCATCATCTGAACAATGTTTATTGCCTCAAGAACAGCAGTCGACATTTTAGTGTTGGGTGTATCATTTTACATACTGTGAGGCATGTTTGTTTAGCCAAAAATACATTTTATCTCTTTTTGTTTATTAGAAACATAGTGCTCCGCTTTTGTGTGCAGTCACAATTAGCATTCAAGGTCATGATTTTTCCCTCTTCATACAGTGTCTTCCTTGCAGATCATTCCACCCATTAGTGTAAAGGCTTGCATGGAAATAAATAAATGCAATTCCTTTCATTAACTGGAATTTATTGCATCCTATTTTCAAAACTGTAACTAAAAAAGCAAATAAAGCAATGGGCTGTTTTCAAAAGACTTGCATTGAGGAAAATGTGAAACCGTCAAGGGTAACTACAGTAAATGTATTATTCCAGTGCTGATGGTGGTGCGTTATTAAAGAAAGAAGGAAAGCGAAAGAGTCCCCTCTAGAACTAGAAGAGAGAGTATAAGTGTATTTGAAGTAGTGAGATAAATTGATATTCTGTAGAGAAGCTGTTTAACTCTCTATGAAGGAATGCCCATTCACAGTGCGCTGTTCAAACACCCCCCAACCTTCCCAGCTTACCTGATGAAACACCAGCATCTTGTTGAATCCTAATGCTCTTTCATACAAGGCTATGCTTAGAATGCTGACCTTCTGTAACCACGTTCCTCCCAAAACAATTTATAAACAACACCCCTAGAGGCCTCTCACACACACACACACACACACACACACACACACACACACACACACAC
>CAIGQW010054073.1:6168519-6197358 GCA_903798125.1 Danio choprae | reverse complement strand
CACACACACACACACACACACACACACACACACACACACACACACACGCGCTTGCCAACTTAATCAGAAGCAGACCCAAAACAGAAAATCTGGTGCTGGAGACCACACTGAAGCTGTCTTGTCAAGTGAAGAGCTGAACTTTTTAAAGCTATGTTTATTATCTGCCTTTTGATCATACAAGGGTAATTTGAGCATTTTTATTTAGAAAGAAATAGAGGAAAATAAAAAAAAATTTTAAAACAAAAGCTTTAAAGGTTGCTTCAGCGTATCTGTGAATGACACTGGATGTTTTTTGATGAATACCTTTCATTACTCCCAGATCCAGTAATAGAGCATTAAAGTGAAATGACTTGATCTAAATTATGAAAATCATCTTTCAATGTTCAGAACTAGTTAGCTCAGAGATGGAGGACACTACTTGTCTGACCCTGCAAATTTTTAAATATCACAAGACTTTTATACATTCTTTTAGTGTAAAGCTGGCCATCTCTTTATAAATGACCTCTCAATTGACCAGAATATTTTTTAGAAGTTTAAAAATTTATAAATCAAATGCCAGCACAAAATGGTCAATGGCAAACAAATATCAGTCTAGCATACAAGTATACAGATCATTGCATTCATTCATTCCTTCATTCATTTTCTTTTCGACTTAGTCCCTTTATTAATCTGGGGTCGCCACACCGGAATGAACCGCCAACTTATCCAGCATATGTTTTACGCAGCGGATGCCCTTCCAGCTGCAACCCATCACTGGGAAACATCCATACACACTCATACACACACATACACTACGGACAATTTAGCTGTCTTTGGACTTGTGGGGGAAACTGGAGCACCCGGAGGAAACCCATGCAAACTCCACACATAAATGCCAACTGACCCAGGTGAGGCGACCAGCAACCTTCTTGCTGTGAGGCGATTGCGCTATCCACTGAGCCACCGTGATGCCACAGATTATAGCATTTAAGCCAAATAATAAATATGTTATTACAATCATCCTATAATTATGCTTGTCACACTTTATTATAAGGTTTCAGTATAAGATGTTAGTTAATATATTTACTAACAAATACTAATAATGAACAATACTTGTACATCTTTTATTAATCATAGTTCATCATTTGCTAATCCATAGTTAAAATCCAATTTTATGCTTGATAGCATTGCTTAATGCACTGTGAGTTAACAAGAACTTGCAATAAGCAACTTTATTTCCAATGCTAACACAGATGAATACATGCTGTAATATATTGTTCATTGTTTGTTCATTAAAAAAAAGATACATGAACTAATACAGCCTTATTGTTAAGCGTTATTGTAAAATGCTGTCATGACAACCCTGTAAAATTTAAAAAAATGTCTCAAAGAAATTGCTGTAATACATTGATATTATACATTGGAATGCACTTCTCAATGCAATTAAAATAATAATTAAAACTTTATAAGGAATGATTGCATGATTGATCTATGTTTTAACAGTGCTTAAATAGAATTTGAGACAAAGAAAACGTTCATTAAGCTTTCTAAGGGTTTTACTGGGTTTTTAGACTGGGTTTTTACTGGGTTTTTATTTAGCTAAAATCTCAATTAAATTATATTAATTATATTAATAATATTACTAAAGTTTCAATATGTATTAATTGAACATGCTTTATACTTACTAAATTTCATTTTAGTCATTTAATTGAGTTCAAAGAAAAACCAAAGAGTAAATGGAATGGATAAGTAAATGAATGGAAGAACAAATTAACAAATAAATACATACAAAAATACAATTGATTTAAATACATTTCATAGGTCCCTACGGAATCTTTCAGTGAAATATGTCCCGGTGACGCATCTCAGACTTTATTTTGTCTACCTTTCTGCCTCTATTCTATCAACAATAGTTGGATATACATAACAAAATTGAGGAAGATCTGCATGCATTGTTGTTGTAAGTGGTAGAATAGATTTCCGGTGTCTTTTTTTCTATTTTGGGCTTTCCTTTGTTGCTTCGGCCTTTCTTTAAAAAATTTTTTCAATCTTCCTAGGCTGCTGTTTTTACATTCAGCAGTGCAAAATCACTACTGTAGCTTTCACTGATGAGCCTTATGATGTGCACAGTACACACAGCCACTCTTTGTCCTTGTCAAGTCAAGTGTTTCCATACAATCAGTGATGACATTTGAATGGATACATTTGAAGAGTGACTCCTTGCAGTGGTTCAAATCAAATCTCCCTCTAGCATATTACATGATTTCTCCTGTCTTACAAAAAGTCTATTTTCACTGAAAGGAAGCTTTGAGCACGCAGTGTTTGTCCAATACAACCCCTAAATGAAAGTGAAGCTTAATTTATTATAGAATGAAAGCGCTTTGTTGTTTTTTATAAAGGGTAATGTAATTACCCCGTACTTCAATTTAAGATAACAGATCGAGGGATAGACCAAACACCAACATTATAATGGACCCTTCACAATAGACCACCCACTCCACCCATCTTAGCCCTCTTCTTTTCAGTGTGCAAATGCTGTTTTTCACATTTAAACAACTGGCCTGACTTTAGCTGACTTGAACTAGATAAACAAATAAAGATTTTAGCAGGACTAAAGGAACAAGGCTTTAGTTGCTTAAGCACAAACACTTCTGATTTGTACACACCTTTTTTTTAACGTATCATGTGTTTAAAGCAGACAATATTAAATCTCATTATATATTAAGAAGCATTTTCATCCATAATATACAAAAGAGTGCAAGTAAGGTCCTAAAGCAATCTTGGCAATATTATAAAAACAATAAAAGGCAGCTCATAATATTCTTGGATGCACTTTGCATTGCTTTAGGGTTTTTCCTGTTTATGCACACATGCATGTAAATGACTGATTTTACCACAGGTAGAAAGCGCTCCAACAGTCTGACCTGAGACGGGCGTCGGCATGAACACATGGGCCTCTCTGCTCTGAGCTGTTTGGGGCGAGAGAGCACGATTGTTCATCCTCTTCTTGTTTATCCCGTAATCCTCTCTGGGGTTTCTGTTGCATTGATAAATTTTCTTGTTTCCACCAGCTTTGTGTCTCACTGCTCAATAGTGGTGCAGACAGCCGGGGACCCCACCTGCGTCAAGCCATCACAGACTTGGATCAATGCTCACACACACATACACACACACAAAACACACTCCTCGGTCTCCAAAAGCAGCATGCATGTCAACTACCTTTTCTATCCAAGATTTCTTATCCTCGAGTGCTGTCAGTGGAGTTCAGAGATTTCGCTAAACTATTTAAATGATTCTCTAAATGTGTTGAACATGCCATTCGAAAAGTTATTTTTTTCTTTCTTCTTCTTCATCTCCATATCCATCTGTTACCCAGTGAGAGAGAATGGAGACTGCCATTGGTCCTGACCCCCGAACGGGGAGAAATGCTGATTAGGTTGATTTGTGCAGTGTTGTTCTGCTCCAGATGGGCTGTGTGTTATGCAGGGTAAACAGAAGCAGGCTGTGCTGATGAGAGGCAGAGAGTCCTCGTGCGTGGCCACTGAGGCCATGCTAAAGAGCTTGGGCTTAGACACGCACGCTGACAGAGTGACTGCATGTCACACACGCTCAGCTCGCCCTGAAAGACACAGACCAACGCTTATCTGCTGTAATTAGAAAAAGCCAAAAACTTCCGTCTGTGTGCACTAGAGAGGATTAAATGGGACTGCATTTGTTGTTATTTTGTTTCACAAAAATGATAACTGTAGGTCAGAGATAAAATGTGTCAGTGATTATTCTGGTAGTTAAAACTGACAAATTCAGAAATGTGGTATATTTCAAAATATTATATATTTAGATTTTTATTATATATATATTTTGTCGTAAATATTTTTTAAATACATATTTTCATTCAACTTGTCATTGTACATTGTAACAGTGAGAAATTTGATGTTTGCTAGAAATCTAGAAATGCAATGTATCAGTATTTTTTTATTTATTATTATGCATTACGTGACACCTTAAAGCATAGAGCAAAAAATGCTTTTATTTTATTAATTTATTAGCATCACTGTTAAAACGAAATAAAATGTTGTTCATAATGTCCAGGTTTTTATTACAGTTTTGGTTGCACTTTAAGGTATCTGCTACAGTGTGATTATGCAAATTGTTTTGTCTTTGTGTTTGTAAACATGAATGCACAAGAAAGTCAGCAGAATGCTGACATTGCCTTTTACATGCAAAGTAACAGCACAGTAACTAGCAGAGAAAAATGCTTAAACTTTATTTATGATTTAAAATAAAAAATGTGGTGTGACAGGGTGCATCACACTACTGTGTATTGTCAGTTTATTAAGTACAATCTCTGTACAATATAAACACCCTGTTTATTGATTATTTGTACCTTTTAATATTGCCTTGACAGATATATTCAATACACACAGCTTTTTGCTGAACTCTATCATCAAATTGATTTCTCTCAACATTTCTATTTAATTTAACCCACTCTGTATGTGTGTGTTTGTCCATTACTGGTTCCCAGTGGAACGCAGTAGAGACGTTATCATGGCGATTGATCAAACTCTCCTTGGAACTGCAGCCATTAATCAAGTGAATGCTAATTGTGATCAGAGCAGGGGGTCCGAGATGGCCACTCTGTCAGGCCCCACAGCTGCAGTGATGGAAGAGTCCGGCCGTAGCTCACTGCAGGAAAGCCTGTTAGAGGAAGATGCATTATGCAACTCCTCCTAAGATTGATAGCCAGCACCAAACTCTAACATTTGTTGTTTTCTTTTGTTAGGAATAAAGGTCAATCAAATTATACAGCGTTTTTTTTTTTCCGTTATGCCATTGAAAATAGTCTGACATAGTCACATTAATTCTTGATTTCTGTAACCCATTTGAGCAGACTATTTATGAAACAGAGCCTCTGCTTCTGATGTTCTAAAACTATTTTTCTCTCTGCAGCAGTCACACAGGGAATATGTACCTCTCCTGGATTACAATCCTCAATGTAGACAGATATAATTCCGATCTGGGAGCCTGGAACCCAAAAAGGTCTTACTGTATACCCTAGAAGTGTATTTATATTTTATTAATGCAGTCTCGGTTTTTAAAGCTGCAGAAAAGTCGATGTTATGCCATTAATTTCAAGTCTCCAAAAGATGTGTTTAGTTAAAATTGGAAATCATATTAGATTTTTTTTTTACTTGAAATGATGGGAACACGGAGAACTTTTTTCATTGATCGGTTTCCATTGTTTTGTACTGTATAAACTTGTTTTCCCTACCTATCTATAAAACCAACTCTCACAGGAAACTGTGTATTTTCACTTTCTGAGAAAAAAACAAAACAAACAAAAGCAAATTCTTTATAATTTATAAGCCTTTTGAAAAATGGGGACATGGACTGTGTACTCATAAGTCAGTCTCCTTGTAATAGCTGTCATACACATGTCATTATACAAATTTGTGTCCTGATATGTCACAAAAGCATGTGTGTGTGGGGACATTTTTTTAGCCTTACCTTAGCAGCCTTGCCTCATCCAATTCATCTATACTCTACTGCTGATTTTGATATATGTTTCTATAGTGGTTAAACATGACATAATTTATTTTGGGTCTATCTAATGGTCAGTCCTACCTTTAACAGAATTGCTTAGAAACATTTGTAATAACTTTAGCTGCTTATTAAATAATATTTTTGTAATGATATTTCTTGATATGGAGAATTGACGTATGTTGTTTGAGAATGGGGATTGACTTGAGTGGGAGATCCATTGGTATGCCTTTAGATGACAACAATAGGCTGTTTTTTATCAGTTAGTTAATCAAAGACTTTTATAGTGAATGGGACCAAAATGGTCCTGTGTAAACAAAGACTTTAGTTGGACTTTGAACAATATGCAGCCAAAAATACATTGTTAATCATAGGTATTGGAATATACATTTATAAATATACAAGACGGCAATCAGTTTTGTAAATTTATCTAGGACTACCGGTGGACTATTTTATGGTTATTTCTGAAATAAATGACTAAATTTATACACCTCTTGACTTATGTACTGTATTTTCTCCCTGCAATTGACCCTTTTGTAGTCTGATTGACAGGGGATATGTCCAATCATAACGCCTGCATTTTGTGCTCCCTCACTGTGCCACTTTCTCTGACAAGCAGAAGAGTTAGACTAACCAAGCATAGTAGAGTAACATTGGTGATTAACATGAAAACAATTGTGAAAATGTGCTCGTATACGACTTACAACGCAGACAACAGCTACCCAGAAAGGCTAGGCATATATTTCATCTTTTCCTGAAACCTAGAGAAGTGAATGAAGTGGATACGTTTGTATGGACTTATAATTTCATATAATATTCATATAATTTCATAATGCATTATTGTCTTGTTCAAGATGCCACCATTCGCATATGTTAGTGAATTATGTGTTTACAGTAGTGTGATAGGGAATCAATTTGTAACATTTGAATTGAGTTGAACTTCCCATCATTGTATTGTTATACAGTAAATGTAGGCTATAGTTTCTCTTTGTTTTGTTTTCATTTATGCTCACATCCTGAATATTTCCCTCACATGCATATTGCAGAACGTATGCTTTTGTCTGAAAGCAGTGTGCAGTTTGTACTGAAATGATACACTGTTTCCCTGGGGAGTGTACAAATTGAAAGGGGAGCGATAGGCTTATACTGAAAGCTTGTTAGACAGTGGGAAGTGGGGGGAGGGTTTGTGAAGGGTCTTTTTTGAGCTGGTGCAACTAATCATATTAAACTTATTTTCCAGAAAATATGGTATTCTTGTTGTGATTAATAATATTATTAAAGTGTAAAATGTCACAATTTTACCTTAGTAATTAGTATTGTTGTTAAACACTAAATAACACATACACAAGTTCTGTTATAAATATTTCAGTATCTTTTCTGTAGAGTTATTGCATGTGTGAAACTGCCTCCACAGTCATCAGAAACGGAAGCAGTCCCTACATGAAAACTCAAGAATCTGCTACAGTCCGGTAGCACTATTCCCCTGACTATCTTTCCCCTCTATGTTTCTCTCCATATCTCCCCACTTCCAGTAATAGTGCAGAGGTCTCAGGCTCTAATTGTTTTGCTGTAGTTTTCTTCAGCATGTGCCACACAGGAGTGCTGAGGGCAGTGCTAGCATGCCATTTGCTAACTCTCTTGTTAATTCCTGGAACAATTGGCAGTGGTTGATTATCTCAGACCCGTGGGTTCTGTGGCAGCCGAAACAACGCTGGTCATTACAAGCCAGGCTCTGATAATCTTAAGCTCACACTGCTGCTATAGGGGGTGAAATGCTGTCCCATCTGTGGCCTGACTGCACTGCTCAGACAGCAGTTTGAAATTAGAGCCAAACGGGTTTGTAAGACGTTGTTCATGAAAAGTTACAGTATTCTGAGCTTTTGTATTTTTTCTTTTTTGACATGCTGTGTTTAAACGTTTGAGACACAATTATTATCCTTTTTTTATTAAAAACTGAAATATGTCTAAAAATGTGACTGTGTTTCACTGTGGCACTTGTGTGCAGGTGACATGAGTTCAGCTCCGGCATGGCTGTACAGTGCGAGCATTACAGTTGAATTTACAAGGGAAAATTATTGTGCACGAATGTGGAAAATTATTTGGCCCCACTGGTGCGAGTGACATCTGACACATGATTGAAGTCATGAATTTCATACAGCATAAAAACACCATAATGTAACTGACCTTATGCACAGATTGTGTCTGTGCCTGCATGTGATCGAATAAATTGCACCTAAAATCTTGAACCGCAATCTTGCCCTTTTCTTTTAATCGACTGGTCTATAGGTTTCACATTTTTGATATAAAAAAAATAAAATATTGGCTTTGATTCTGCATTTAAGGTGTTAAGTTGAAAAATGTATTCACTTGATTTTTCTTGATTAAAAACAAACAAACAAACAATACATTTCTTAATTTTGTAGATTTTGAAAAAAAATGCTTGTGCTTTTCTCCCGATAAAATTTATGACGATTATTAAGTTTATTCATTTATTGTTCAATTACTAACGAACAAACTATTTTAACAAATAAATAAATGTAGCAATGATAGCTCTCCTTGGGTTATTTTTTTCAACATTTCAGTTGTTTCCAATTACCTTATAAAGACAGTAGCAATATTTGTACAATAATATTTACAAATTTACAGTAAGTAAACTAACTGCAACATAACCATACCATTGAGCAAAGCTCTTTAACAGTGTCTAAAAGAAAGAACTTTTTTTATTCTTTAAGGTGCAGCAAAACAATTGAGCTTCTACAGGAGGCAAGTCAAGTGGATGTGAACAAGGACAACCACAAAAAGTGTAACATATAACACTGAAATCCGAATGCTTGTAGAATTATGACCTCTTCCACAGACTTCCTAAATTTATCCTGTAACTGTCCTCTCACAGACCAAAATAAACTTCTATCTAGCCTTTTCTGTTTTTTTTTGTTGTTGTTAAGGTGTTAATAATTAAACATTAATCTTGAAATCCCCCCACCACCATTGTCACATGATTCATTATATTCATTTCAATATTTTCTTTTGATTATTCAAAATACTTTTATGCAAATTGCAGATATTATAATAATCACTGTTAAACGCACTGCACCACTTAATATGTTGTGTAAACTACTGGATTGTTAGTGATTATTTAATGAATAGAAAATCAATTAAATATATTTTGTGTAAATGCATAATTTATAAATGTAAGTATTAATTCTATTAAACATAAACAAAACTTTTTATTTCTTCTATTGTATATGCTTTAAAATGATAGATGTTGCAAAACATCTGTTGTATCCACAAATTATTGTGCTAAATAGGCCATGTGTTTTGATGTATATTGTTGCATTATTTAAAACAGCTAATAATGAAACTTTAATACATATTTTCAAAGTTTTTTTTGGTTTGTTCTTGTAACAATGCAAATATCAGACTTTTCCCCCATCATATTCTGTTCAAGATACTTTTACGTTATTTTTTATAGAATCACTCTATAAAACAGTGTATTACTGAAGTGAAAAGTTTTTTTTTTTTTCTTTTTACCTGCTTGATGCTGCAAAGATGAATGTGCCGTAGCAGAACACCTTTCCCCCAGCGGTCGCACCACCTCAGTCAAGCCTTCATCAGTGTTGGTCTGAGCTACGGAGGATCCCTGATCCTGCCTGCATTGCGAGAGGATGCGGCCATGTTTGGCGTCTCCGCTGTCATGTTTCATAATTTCACGCTTGCCTGAACAAAAGGCTCTCACAGTTCAGCTGGAGCGTGTCAACTGCACTCTGACAAGAGAATCTCGCTTCTGTCTGTCTGATTGGTCACTCCAACAAGCAAAAATAAAAGTAAAAAAATAGCGAGGTAAAAAGAAAACGGACCCTTCTATGTTTCTCTCCACTAAATTTGCTGGTGTGCACCTCTTTCTTGGCTTTCCATCAGTAAAGGTTAATGAAAGGGAGCGGGACAGTTTGGAGCGAAAACATTGGAAATCTTTGTCTGAGTTCATTGCTTTTTGACAAGGTACAGCAAGCCACTTTATGGTCACATAAACTACAAGACAGACACCGTCACTAGGACATATCCCACCGTGCCTGCAGTTATGAGACCAGTTATTTACAGAGACCTTCAGCAAGTTATGCTTGAGCAACTTTTACACTGGTCTGGATTTGTTCATCCAAACTTCTTTAGGGAGTGGATTGTTGTGAGCGGACAGTGTGACTCCCCACAAATGAGTTTGGGACGAGGCCGACAGCCTCGGTTAGATTAACTAAACCTTCAGAGTGCACAGTGATTTCAAGTATTTTAAATAGGATGCACTGAAGTCAACTTTGCAATTTGAAATCCTAGATGTTATATTAGGAAAATAAATTTGGGCAGAAATACCAGTGTAACATCTAATTTTTTTTATTTTTATTGTTTTATTTCGCAGCAGGGGTAATATTCAAAATTGATATCTGTTGAAAACTGAAAATATATTAAACATAGAATATATTAAATATATATTATAAACACTATTACTTGCCAGTTGGCCAGTAACTTTAATTGTGTGGCAAAATATTATATTTAGGACTTGTAAATGCTAAGAACACATGGTTCATGTTTAATCACTTTAAACTGAAAATACACTGTGCAGAATGAAAACATTTTACATTCCATATGTTTTTTTAAAACCTAATATTTTCTTACCATATGCCAACATAGCATTCCTTACCCCTCTGATTCTCCTTCACAGCAGTAAACACTCCTCTAAAAACAAGTCCTCTTTGTCTCATTAAATGTCACTGAATAGTGAGGTCCAGGACTCATCTGTCTATCTGATTTTTGCATCACTCTTCCGCTGACCCTGTCTTGCTGAGTCAATTATATCAAATTAGCTGCCATTAAAAATAGTATATTTGATAGCGTCCCCTTTCAGTTCTGTTCTGCTGTTTCTATGGGAACCACGAGGCAAATATGGCTGAGGTGAACTGCTTGAATCCTGTTTTATTGTACGTGTTTTAGAGCAAAACGTGAGCTGGCCTTATTGGCCCATGTGCATGTCTACAGGGATTCTTTGAAAACAAGAAAACCTTCCGCATGTTAGAGTTTGCTGTGACCCTATCTGCTTGAAGCAGGCTGTCTTTCTCATCAGAGTTCTGCAAGCCATTTCACTTTTGATCTGGTCCAATTTCTTGTTCTTGATTCTAATGTTTAAACTTAAGTATACGTATAAGTATATATTTAGGTATAATTTTTTTTTTAATTTGTGTACATTAAGCCAATGTTCCATACCATTTCCCCTTTTTTGCTTTAAATCTTACTATTACTATTACTGCACTTCCTCTCTCTCTCTCTCTCTCTCTTACACACACACACACTCTCTCTGTTGGTCTCTCTCTCCCTATCTAGCTCCCCCTCTGCACTATAAATTTAATTGAGCCTAATGATCAAGTAAATGATGATTGCATCCCTGTACCTGGCCTTCAGCCTAGAGCAGAGATCAAGCTGTCGTCAGCGAATAAGAGCTTAAATGTCTGAGGAATCATCGCTGTCCAGGCGTCATCACTAAAGGACACCTGGGCTGATCCAAACCACAGCAAGCATCTGTGCCCATGGCATAATGTCAGAGACTTAAAGCCACTGTGAGTCACCACTGCATTGCCGCTTTAAGTTGAGCCTGTGGGTGGCATCACCTCTAGAATGAAATTTCTCAAAGTCACCTAACTATCAGAACATTGTGCATGCACTTTTTCAAAATGGTAACTTTTAAAAAAACTAACTTGCATCATACTGCATACTTGCAGACTTTGTAAACAGTTATGGTGAAAAACTGGGAACAGACTTTCAAGGTGTTCGGTATAAACTCTTGCATAAATGTATGCTTCTTCGCTAAAGAAATCCATTACAAAAATCTGAGTTATATAAAATTTCATGATGCATAAAAACTAAATTAAACCCTTACTATATATTTATATATTTTGTTGTAAAATATATAAATGTCTAATGTTAAAAGAGAAACTAAAACGGCTTTCTTTATGAGGAACATACCTAATATAGTCACCTTTTTGCGTATGTCCACTTGCTTTTGATCTCTTATGAGAAGAACATGAATGTGAAAATAAAGTCTTGCATACAGGCACACACTGAAAGCAGTAAGCTAATAATCAAAGTACTGTAGCACCATGCTATCCTGAATTAATTTCTCTTTAACAATGTATTGCATTTGAAAGGTTAAATATAACCCAAATTTCGGTAAAATATGGATTGATATAATAGAGTCAAAAATTTTAGGCCGAAAAGGTCGAAACAACCCCGTTTTTTTTTTTTTTTATTTTTTTTTTTTTTTTTTTTTTTATATTGTACACTTGGTTACAAGATAAGTAGAAAATCTGTTATATAAAAAAAATAACATTTAAAGAAATTAAAATTGTAAGTGTATTCAATCTTTCTCTGATATCCCTTTTGCCGAATACAGGCAGTAATGGGCTAAAATACTGCAGTGAATCTGTGAACTTGGGATGCAGCTCAGACTTATGACAGATTATTTTGTAACACTTTATATAAGACATCACAATTAATTAGACTGATAACCAAAATCAGTTAATTTGCTGCAAGATTATTTTTTTAATGTGTGAAACAAGCAGCTAAATCATTCATTTACCTGACTGACATGTATAAAATAAAATCATTCACTGCACAGTAAAGCATTTATAGATGGAATAACAAATACAAAGGTTCATTTCACAGAGTAAATGCACCAATTCAGGGACTCTGAGGACTGCTTTCTATTGTAAAAGACACAAAAACCAGCACTCTGACTGATGTTTTGTTCAAACTGTGAAACTGACCGACAGGTTGAACCCAGTTTTGTGTACAAAAAATAACCCAGCATTTTTTAGAGTGCATGCATTGTAAAATGGACTCAAAATATCAAACATGTTTGATATCTTTTAAGATCGAGATCTTTCTATGAAACCTGTCTACTATGACTAAGCTGCAGACTTTGATTTTGCCAACTATCAATGCTAACAATCTACAAAAATCTTTGCAAAATTTATTGAAATCAGGGCTGTGTGATACTTGAAAAATATGTGATATGCGATATCGTTGTTGCGATAACGATTGCTCTTTCGATATAACAATTCCCTAGGAAAATGCTATTTTTATAAGCTTTGTTTTCATATATATATATGTATAAATCATTGATTTTAAAATAAATAGCTAAAAATATTTTTCAGATCTCATTCATTTATTATTTTCCTTTGGCTTAGTCCCTTATTTATCAGGGCTCGCCAAAGCGGAATGAACCACCAACTATTCTGGCATATGTTTTACGCAGCGGATGCCCTTCCAGCTGCAACCCAGTACTGGGAAACACCCATACACATTTACACACACACTCATACACTAGGGCCAATTTTTGTTTACTCAATTCACCTATACCTATGTTCACCTATGTCTTTGAACTATGGGGGCAACCGGAGCACCTGGAGGAAACCCATGCCAACATGGAGAGAAATACTAACTCCACACAGAAATGCCAACTGGCACAGCCGGGACTCGAACCAGCGACCTTCTTGCTGTGAGGCGGCAGTGCTAACCACTGAGCCACCATGCCGCTCCAGATCTAATTCATTCTAATTCAAACAAGAAATGTCAAACCTTTAGTCTTTAAAACACTGTTAATGAGTGAAAACCTCAGCAGATATTCTGACTCTGATTAGCTGATTAGTGTTTATTTTCAGCTCTGTGTTCACATTCGGGCTGCTCTAGCCAATAGTAGAAAAACAACTACTGGAGAGGTGGGGATAAACATAGTAAAGAACTATCTGCTTGGTCAAATTTTGTTAAACAACCAATGCATAAAATAAAATGTATTTTATCACACGTCTGTGATTTGTATATTGTGTATGCTCTTATTGTGTGAAGGATAATTTTGCAATATATTTTGCAGACCTAATTGAAATTTACCACAACTATAATGTTTCAAAAATTATCTAATAGTATTATGTTAATACAGTGCATATACAGACATCTCAAGTCTCCTGGAAGCTCCGGGAGTCTCTCGCTTATTCCTAGTGGCTCTCTGAAGGAAGGAAGAAGCAAAGGAAGTAGAAAAGTTATGAACGCATGACTGAAGGAGTGAAGGAAGAAACGAAGGAATGAAGGAACAGATGAAGGACGAAACAAAGGAGCAAAGAAAGAAACAAGGAGCGAAGGAAGGAACAAAGGATGGAATGACCAAAGGAAGGAGTGAAAAAAGGAAATAATGAGTGAAGGAAGTAATGAGCGAAGGAAGGAAGGAAAGAATGAGTGAATGAATAAATGAGTGAAATGAAGGCATGAATGAAGAAACAAAGGAGCGAAGGAAGGAATAAAGGAAGGAGTGAAGGGAGGAAGGAGGGAAGGAACGAATGAAGGAAGAAGCAAATGAAGGAATAAACAAACAAAGGAAGGAACAAGCGAACAAAGGAATGAACGAAGGAAGGAATAAACAAACAAAGGAAGAAACAGAAGAGTGAATGAAGAAACAAAGGAAGGAAGGAGTGAAGAAAAGGAGGGAATGAGTGAATGATGGAACAAAGGAGCAAACGAAGGAAGGAATGATTGAAGGAAGTAACAAAGGAAGGAACAAAGAAATATATGAGCAAAGGAAGGAATAAATGAATGAAGTAATGAAGGAAGGAACAAATGAAGGAAAAAAACAAAGGAGTGAAGGAAAAACCAAAGGAAAGAAGGAGTGAAAGAAAGGAGCGAAGGAAGGAATTAGTGAAGGAAGGAAGGAATGAGTGAATGATGGATCAAAGGAGCGAACGAAGGAAGGAATGAAAGAAGGAACAAAGGAGCAAATGAAGAAACGAAGGAGCAAAGGAATGAATGAACGAAGGAACAGACAAACAAAGGAATGAACAAACAAATAAACGAACAAAGAATAAATGACTCAATCAATCAATGAACGAATGAACAATTTCAGTATGCGCCTTTAGACTCAAGCAACCAATGCCACCGCTCCTCATGCAATTTCACTTAAGACTATGCATATGTTTTTACACTTTGAATTGCTTCTGAGACTGGATATTATAAAACTAAAATGATAAAAGTAGAGAATAAGAGATCGGATATAAATTTACTTGATGTAAATTACATAAAAGCATTAAATTTAATATTTCAGTGATGATAATTTGTAGGAACAATATATAATACGTGGCTGCAGCAGGGTCTGAAATTAACTTTTCTGTTAGGGGGCAGACTGCAAAAAACTAATAAAATCTTGGAAGAGCAAAAATATCTCATTTAAACTAATAATCTTGCTTGGACCTAAGCACACATTATATTAGGTCAGCAAAAATGTGTTGAATGAATAGTTATTTTCAAATCCAATCGAATGGTATCAGAATGGCTAATCCTGGCTGGACTAAGAAAAACTAAGTTTTAAAGTTTGGGTCCAACAGAAAATAAATAAATTCTGTAATATTTTAGAGAGATGAATTATACATAAACTAGTGGAAGCAGTTACTAATTAATAATTAGTTAAACCTGGTTGACATGAATACAGTTACAATTTTACAGTTAATTAAATGTATTTGTTAGTTTCCTTTGTCAAATATCAAACCAATTACAGTCGCAATATTATAAATGTAAGAACCATTGATTATAGTTGTGGTAATACGGTTATTGTAAAAATTATTTGGCCTCGATCATTGTGCAGTGAATATCTGACATTGTGACAATCCTACCCTCTAAAAAATGCCTTGTTATTTTAACCCAATTTTGTGTGAAATAGGAACTAATCCAATTGCTGGGTTAATTTTTGGAATTAAATGAATTGTACTAAATTTAACCCAATGTTTGGGTTAGTCTATACTTACCCAATTTGGCTTTAAATAACCCAGCATTTCTTAGAGTGTAGCTGTAATTTACTCTCACCCTAACATTTAACCAATATTTGTAAAGTATGAAACGTGTGATACTATATTTATACAACAGTTAACATAGACTATCTTAGGTTTTGCCCTTTAACCTTCAAGGTGTCACTACATTGAACATTTGTATGAGGCATCTCAGGGTGAATACTGCTCTGCTTAAAATATTTTAAACAGTATGGCATTAGCATCGTCCTGCCCTTTTGTGCCCTTGGCTTTCCCAGAGGCCCTGCTCTAGCAGCTGTAATTTGAGATGCATTACATGTTTGGTTATGGAAGAGCAGTTTTATACTCTTGACAGTTTTATATGAATTGTCCCCAGGCATTTCATAAGTGAGCTGAGTGGGTGGCAAGTCTTAACGGTCAACAGTCTGTATCAGGACTGCACGCTTCACAAGGAGCACTTATCTTTTATTAATATCACTTCATTAAAAGTTTAGCTTTTTTGTTTTTCCACGGCTTCGTTTCTTATTTCCCTCCTAAAAAGACATTAATTAATCAACAGAAAAACAAAAACACCATGAGCCAAATGGGAAAAAGTCAGATGGCAAGGTTCAGCGCTCTAAGACGGCTGTAACAGCGAGTGTGAGGCAATTAATGCATGCAGCAAACAGCAGGCGCTGAACACACCCCAATGTGCTAATTGTAATTCCAGCTGA
Source organism: Danio choprae (assembly GCA_903798125.1). Classification (NCBI taxonomy): domain Eukaryota; kingdom Metazoa; phylum Chordata; class Actinopteri; order Cypriniformes; family Danionidae; genus Danio; species Danio choprae. The sequence continues at coordinate 6,181,301 of CAIGQW010054073.1, read as the reverse complement.
GGGGCCTTGTGGGTGCGATTGAGTGGGACCTTTTCAGTGTTGTCACCCTCCTTCAATGTGGTTTGACCGCTCCACTCTCTCACTGCCAGTTTGCCCCTTTTCCAATTATCAAACTTTATTAAGACATTTGTTTTTTAGAGATGGCCTTTGCTCTTTTCGGTGAGCTTTAGAAGGTAGGATGTTGTTTTGTGTTTGGCTAATTGAATCCTGCTTATGTTCGGTGATTAAAACGTCCTCTTGTATTGGAAAGAGGTTTACTTGCATGCCTCTGTGAAATGCATTATGTGGCCTTTTGTGACAGAACAAAGTGAATAGAATAGAAGTGAAATGCTGAACAATTATGCTTGTTTTAAATGGCTGTGATCTTCTAATTTGCTATAATGTGTTCACCTTGTCATTTGAACGGTTACAGTAGTCATAAGGTGGTTCTCAACTGGCTTTGTTTCACGACAGTCACCCAAGGTGGTTAACCAAAATGCTACCATAATTGTTTATCATTTGTTTTTTAAAGGCTAGTGACTTTGAAATATTACCTTGACAATTCAAGGTTTACATTTTTTTTAATAACTTCATAAACATTTGGATACCAGAAAATTTAATTACAGAAAAGAACCACATACACGTTTTTTCAGACCTTCATGATATAGTAAAATAAACATTTGCTGGAATTTTCTGCTTTATAAGCATGGAGTTAGAAAAAAAACTGTAGTATGCATGTAATGCACAGTAGGTTGTATGGTGGTAGTTTGTATCATATCTGTTTAGATATAAAAAACAGATCTCTCCAACATTTGCTTTTTTGCACTTATTTGCAAAACATATTTGGCAACATTTGTACAAATGCAAAAAATAAAAAAGAAATCACTTTTGAGCATACCCATCAAAAATGGCTGATTTTGAGTACTGCATTTATTTATGTATTTATTTATTTATTTTTGTTTTATGTATCAGCCTAACACATGAAGCAAATTAGTACGGTGTTAGTCTTTTTAACAACTAATGTAAATTTGAAATAATATACAGTTAATAGAACAGATCAAAAGGATGGCACAATTCTATGCACAACTATATAATTATTTTTGTTTTGTTTTTACATTTCAGCATTTGGTTGTTTATTTATCAACTGTGCGGTGACCCTATCGGAACAGGCTTTCAACTTTCAGACTTCTTTTTTACAACCACTGTTATACATCTGTAATTTCCAGTTTTAACAAAATAAAATCAAACCCTGCTTGTTTTAAATGTCTGGTCACAGCCTGAAGATCATACTTTGGAACTATTTAAAACCTTGTTTCTAAATTGCAGTCAGCTCTGCCATCAAAGCCAGGCGTCGGGCTGCAGTCTGAGCCTCCCTGCCTCGCCTCAGTATCTCTAAGCTCTCGGCGAGGCACTGCCTTTAATGTCTCACAGTGTTAAATGGAGAAGTGTAAGACTACAGGCAGAAGGAGCGCCAGCCGTAGCCTGCAGCCACGCTTTACAGGTTACCTCCCTAATGGAGCTCCCAGGCCTTGAAGTGCTGTTGGGTAGCGGGAGGGGGAAAAAAATGTCAAACGCTCATCTGAGACCCATCATTAAGGACTTTCTGTGACTGCAGATAGGGAAGTGGATGGGTAGCACAAAAGAAGAGACAGCAGTAATTGACTACTTTCACTGCAATGGGACTAATTCACAATGAAGCACACTGCACCTAGTCATGTGGAGGAGACCTGAGTGATCTTCTAAATAATAGGAGTTTGAAAGCGAGCACTGTTATCCAGGTGACTGAGGACAGCGACTGTGGGGAGAGTTGGATTTGTCAAATGTGGCAGACATGCATCGCCAAAAGTGGATTTGGACTGGCTTCTTATTATCAATGGTTGGGCAAAAGTGTAATGTAATCTTGTGCATGTTGTGGCTGTAATATCAAAAGCTCAGTTTTCAACCAGCTCAGACCCTGGAGTTTGCATTTTAAACGGAACCTCGAGTTCTCTGTCTCCTGGCAGGCTTCACTGTAGTGGTCTGACCTTGGTGTAGCTGGAATTAATCTACCGTGCTCTATTTTCACATGTGAAGATGGTCATCATGGCAAATAATCTCTTTTCATATTTGATTGCGGTATCCACTTCCCCAAGGCCACTCTGTACCGGGTTAATTGAATTTCAGAGTCCGTCCTCAGTTGGTCAGCAAAGATTGAAGTGCATGTAATCATAATTTCAGCGAGCTCTGCTCTTGTGCACTAGGCCAAATGAATGGTGGCATAACATTTTAATATATATCTGAAATTGGGATTCTCTCATCATGCTAGAGGGTCTGTGGATTTACGGTAGAGAAAGTAAGTTTTATTTTTTATTTCTTCTATGGGACATTTTGTACTGTGCATTAGAGTCCAGCTTGGTCCTGAAGTCCTGTTAAAATGTGCACGTTTTAAATTCTATATTTACCCTGATGTCACTAATGCTGGCTACGCACTGCATAATTTAGCCACGTTTCACTTTTATTATTATTATCATGCAATCTGTTGCTTTATACATCTGTATCCTAATATTTTGTAGGATTTACTTTGAAACTATTTTGATGCAAATCTAGCTACTTAAGAAATGGCAAGCAACATGTTAAATAAAAAATATGTTTAAGCAGAAAGATTGAAATAATATTTGTCATGTTTTTTTTTTAAAGCAGATTTTAAGGCACTTTGTAAAACATACATAAGTGCCCTGCATTCTGTTGTGTTTTTGAATACCATCCTGCGTAAGGGGATTGCAGAGGCCAGAACAATATAAACCAATGACCTTGGAGTTAAGATCATTCAGAAAATTTGGTGTTGACACACAGTACAGTCGTGGCCAGAATTTTGAGAATGACACAAATATTAGTTTTCACAAAGTTTGCTGCTAAACTGTTTTTAGATCTTTGTTTTGGTACCGTTCTTTATTCATGACTGTGTTTTTGGGCAAAATTGTGAGTGAGCCCACTCCCTTGGATGAGAAGCAACCCCACACATGAATGGTCTCAGGATGCTTTACTGTTGGCATGACACAGGACTGATAGTAGTACTCACCTTTTCTTCTCCGTACAAGCCTTTTTCAGATGCCCCAAACAATCGTAAAGGGGCTTCATCTGAGAATATGACTTTGCCCCAGTCCTCAGCAGTCCACTCGGCATACTTTTTGCATCTGTCCCTGACGTTTTTTTGGAGAGAAGTGGCTTTTTTGCTGCCCTTCTTGACACCAGGCCATCTTCCAAAAGTCTTCGCCTCACTGTGCGTGCAGATGCGCTCACACCTGACTGCTGCCATTCCTGAGCAAGCTCTGCACTGGTGGCACTCCGATCCTGCAGCTGAATCCTCTTTAGGAGACGATCCTGGTGCGTGCTGGAATTTCTTGTATGCCCTGAAGCCTTCTTAACAAGAATTGAACCTCTTTCCTTGAAGTTCTTGATGATCCTATAAGTTGTTGATTTAGGTGTAATCTTAGTAGCCACAATAACCTTGCCTGTGAAGCCATTTTTATGCAACGCAATGATGGCTGCATGCGTTTCTTTGCAGGTCACCATGGTTAACAATGGAAGAACAATGATTTCAAGCATCACCCTCCTTTTAACATGTCAAGTCTGCAATTCTAACCCAATCAGCCTGACATAATGATCCTCAGCCTTGCGCTCGTCAACATTCTCACCTGAGTTAACAAGACGATTACTGAAATGATCTCAGCAGGCTCTTTAATGACAGCAATGAAATGCAGTGGAAAGTTTTTTTTTTCAGGATTAAGTAAATTTTCATGACAAAGAAGGACTATGCAGATCGTCTGATCACTCTTCATAACATTCTGGAATATATGCAAATTGCTATTATAAAAACTTAAGCAGCAACTTTTCCAATTTACAATATTTTGTTACAATTGTTCCTTTGAAGCTACTGCAGTGGTGTGATCAATAGCACCAAAGATCCATAAATATGTCTCGGAGTAAGAAAGAAAAAAACAGCACTGATATGATGTGTTTTGCTTCAGGTCACAATTTCTCAGCACTTAGGTCTTGTCTTTAGATGGTAGACACTTGTTGGTGTTGCCTTCCAAGTATGTCTATCCTTTATGTGCTAAATGTACAATAACTGTGAAGACTCGTAGATGATTCATAAATCATTTCCATTTTCCATTTAAACATCAACCACATTTATCTTCGCACACTACAACTGGTTTGTACATCATCATTCCTCAAATTGTGAATGAGAGTACATTTTTGGGCTAATAATATTCCCCCATCCCCTTAAGTTCCCTACACGCATGTGTTGAGAAGGAATAGATAAATTCAGGAGTGGAATAAATGTCTTATGTCTGGCGTAATGCACAAGCTGAGGATTTCATTATGGCAAACCCCTCATGGGATTCTCCGGTCCAGGCTTAACAAGCCTCTCATTCTCCACATTTAACCCAGCCATGTATAATGCATTAGAACAGACCATGAGCCTGCTGCTTTTTTTGACTAATGGGCTTCCAGCTAGATTTAGCTTTTTTTTTGTAGAGTTTTAATTTAAGCTAGAAAAGCTATTAATTATGTTTTTGCTTCATGCCTAGAAAAATAACTAATACGGCACACAGGGTGCTTAGTAACAGTGTTACTTCTGTTTAACGATGAGAAAGGAAACCGATACAATAAAGAACTGGTACTATATTAGCTTGATCTTGAAACATGAAGACAACTCGGGTAGAGAGCACAATCCACAGAGCGAGTTAACAATTAATATATAATTTCATATCTATTTCAATAGCTTTAGCATTTGAAAGAAATAACTAGTACCTGGCCTGATCTTGTCAAGTGCTATTTTCCTCAGAGGCTTTACATAAACTTCTGACTTTGACTTAAATCACAATCGCACATTGTGTTTTGTCTGCATCAAGTGGCTGATGTAGAATACAAACATCCACGGCCTCCTTTGAAAAGTTTGCAGTGAAGTGCAGACCCACCACCTCCATCTCTCCTCAGCTTGTTTCAGGTGAAGGATGGACAGAATTCAATACCTCCACTAGACCAAGGACTCTGATTTCTCTGTACAAGAGAATTGTAGATTTTTTGAGCCAACTAAAGCTGCTGTTCAAAGCAATGGAGTTAGATTTTTACAAGCATTGATTACCACCTTACAGCTCCCACTTCAAACCAGATGTTTTTTTTTTCTTCTTCAAGGAGGCAACGTGTTTGATTTGCACTTAATAGAGCACCTTCTATTCATGATATATAACTCAACTGTTATTACTAGATAAAAAAAAGTAGGCATACGGTTTTAAACTAGAACAAAACAGTACATACTTATGATTTTTAGTAATGCAAATACTTGTAAAATATTATTATATTGCAATTTTCAAATGAGAGAGAGAGAGATTTGTATTATATTTGTATGTTATCTGAAGTTTGTGATACCTGTGGATATTTTTGTGAAACAGGTAGACGTTATTAGCTTTATTGATTACAAACTGGTTGTCCATTGTAGAAATTTCATCATTTCTGTTCATCGTAGCGAGAAACACAAATGGAACAATATCAAGATATTTCACAACCACAGTCTCGCCGTTAGGGCTGCAATGTGTGTGATGAATAAAAAGTAGCTCCTCACACTAGGATGCTAGTCTTTGCAGTCTTGCATGATTTAAGTAATGGGATTCAATTTCATCCTATTTTTTAGATGCATCCAGTTGTTGATCCGTGCAGCCATCTCTTGTTAGTATGTGTATGATTATTTTTCAGTGTGAAAACGATTGTAAATGGATGCACTTTATTCTCAAACGGAACCGAAAATCATGCAATATTGTGTTGAACAGCTCTGCATCTCAAATCATTTAGCAAAGCATATTTAGTTCCACAAACTGTGTTATGATCCTCTAAGGATTGCCAAATGTTTATTATTAGCTAAATGTTCATAATAATTTCAGAGCTTTGCTCAAGGCTCTTTGTTATCATACGCTTAATTATTATTTTGTCATTTGCTCCCCTCAATGTTCATACCTAATCTATTAATTACAATCTCCATTAGCATTTTAATGAGAATAGAGCCAATAATTAAATCAGTCTATTTAAAGCTATAATTGAATGACCCCTGGCTCTGCTTTGATGGCTAAAAGTAAGTAGTGTCATGCCTGTGACTGAGAACGAGAGAAAGAGAAACTGAAAACTCAACAAAAAAAAAAGAGAGAGAAAAATCACAGCTTGTCATTTTACTTAGGACTCTAATTGCTGAAACATATTTCAGAGGTCACTGTTTATTTTACAATTCTCGCATGGCTTCAGTTAAGGAGTGTGATTGCAGTAGATGCGTAATTACCAATATGGAGGCTGAAGCAATTAATTTCTGTAACCTATGTGCTACATATGCTTTCCACACTTCTTGTTTAATACAACAGCTAGTGGCTTAAAGCTTGATCCTGGTGGGAGGCTGTCTACCTTGCATTCATTTCTCTTAGAGGCTATCTACACAGAGCTGCTCCAGTACCTGTGCAATGGAGCCTCGCTGACTGCACTTTTAACTGTTGCTCTGTGAGCGTCGCTGATCTCTACAGGCAGTCAAGGAGGTACGTGATGGCTATAATGAAAAAACGACAAGCTCTCCCTCTAATAGCTTTTTCTTAGTCCAAAAAAATGACTCTGACCTCCGCTGCTCCTCGGCTGATGGGAGACTTGGTACTGTCCACTCTCCGCCCAGCACGTGAGTGTAAAGGCTGACCCGGGACCAGAGACTCAGAGCCGGCCCGGGGTGGCAATAATAGCCAGGTTAGTGCTCTCCTCTGGATGTTAATGGCAGTGCAGTGTAAACAGCATCATGAGAGTGGGATGGGATGATGGGGTCGTGCTCTCTCACAACTTGGACAACTGATCATGCAGTGAATGTACCTCTAAGGGGTCGTTGATTGAAACAGCTTGCTTCATTGTTTCTGTCTTTTCAGGTAAATTTGCCTTTAACAATGAGACCATGTTTCTTAAGTCAATTCTGTTTTTGCAGTGGGGGGACTTTTATTTTTATTGTAGTTCCATGAGATAGGGGTGTAATGCATACGCTTATTTTATTTTTATTTAATGTACTTTTAAAAATAATAAACAATAACAAAAAAGTCTGGACATTAGATATTAATGTAACATATATTAGTATATGTTTGTCCAATAAACACAACAATCTTTGTTCTGTGATACTTGACAATTCTAACAATAAACGCTTGATAGATCACCTCATATAATAGCCTTTATAGTAATTATAAGAATATATGATATGGGGACAGAGTATATAGTTTGAACAGTATAAAAATCCCGAGTCAGTCCCCTCAAAGATTGTGTGTGTGGACACTCACATGTAATTGTTAGGTCATACTTTACAATACATTTCCATTAGTTAATGTATTTACTAACATGAACTAAGTATGAACAATGCTTAGTTAACATTAGTTAACTTAATATTAACATTAGTTAAGGCACTGAGTTAACTAACATTAACTGTATTTTCATTAACTTTAACTAACATGAACAAATACAGTAATAAATGTATTGTTCATTGTTTGTTCATGTTAGTAAATACATTAACTAACATTAACTAATACAACCTTATTGTAAAGTGTTGACAGTTAAATGTATGAACCTGAATATATGTATGCATTTATTGAATAGTTTAATCGTTTATTTTGGTTTTATAGATATTACAATTAAATTTGTTTTAATTGATCTCAAGCAAAATATAATTGTATGCAACAATCTTAACTGCATTGATATATGACCATCCAGTGAGAAATGAATCAAACTTAAGTATCCCAAAACATCATGACAAATTATTATTGTGGTTTAGTAAATCAGATTAGTTCGAATTATTTTTTTGTGAGAGATTCTGTGTGTTCAATAAGTGAAATAATCGTCTTATTTGAACTGATAACTTTTGTGATTATTTAAGTCTGTCTGAACAATTATTTAAGCTCTTGTCATGCTGCTGTAGGTGTTTGAATTTAGGCTTCTCCGCTGAAGATAGCATTATAGAAGATTGTTTTCATAAGACAGTCTTTTTTTTTATCTCATTGTATTCCATTTAAATCTCAAGCCTCTGCTTCAGGTCACACATAATTTCTTTTGGTAGATTCAGTAGTGAAGTGCCAGAACAGCAATGCATGAATGTGAGTTAGAGTGTTATACAGGCAAAATGACAGTATTACAGTGGGGTGACACATTGGAATGAAAACAGACACACGTAATTAATAAGCTACAGTCTGATTTGCCACACAGTAACAGTGATAGACTAGCAGTTCCCTGTCTTACTCGCTGCCACCTCTTGGTTTCTGTGGCTGTCACCATCAGTTGTAAATCATACAGTCCAATTCAGGTACTCACACACACACGCACCCTTATCTTAAGCAGTTGATGCTAAGCAAACCAATTAACATGCGTAATGCACCTGAAAGAGAGAGAGCGAGAGAGAGAGAGAGAGAGAAACCCTGCTTTGCAGATAAGCTCAGAATGATAATTTATTTATAGAGGCTTGTTTACACAAATGGAGGATGTGCTCAGTCTTAGCCAGGTTTGGTTGATTCATTGCCTCAACCTCTCTGGTTCAGGTTCAGGTGAGCAGCGCATTAGCCCGCTAGTCATGAGGATATTATTGCACCTGTGGCTGCACAGTTTCATTTTATGCACCCGTGGGCAGTTTGTGCCCCCCTCCCAACACCTTTTTTGTGTTCATCACATTTATGCTGCTGTTTTTTCCATCTATACAAGCAGGTCATTGTAAATGAGGATTGTGCTAGTCGCGGGCCACAGCTCTCGGCTCCGGCAAGGGAGGAAAACACATGCTGCCTGGTACAATGGGGTTATTACAGTAGTCTGTTTGTCTCCCATTGCTCTTACGTTCCTCTCCAAGCATTATTGTGTGCTACATTGCATGTTTGGATGATGCCTAATGTGGTTCAGATTCCCTCCTGTAGATTTCATCCTAGATGCTTCCTCGTTCCTCAGCTCGCGAAGTTGGCATTCGGCATGACCCCGGCAGGATTGCATTTGCAATCTAATACGCAGTGGCATCTCCCATTGTCTTCTTCCAGCTCCCCTATTGGGATGGTTTGATAGCAGTGATATAGGCTCCCAGGTTTTGCGAGGGTTAGTGTAACTCACAGGGCCTTTGACATTCAAGATGTCCTCGGCCTTTCAAGGTCAAGTTGGCTTGATCCATTTGATACTGGGTGGAAAGAGTCGAGCTGTTCTTGAAAGCAAATAGAGTCGCAGATTTTCCCACAAATATCTGTCCCTTATCTCTTTTTGACCCCGTGTACAATGTCAAGTTGAACCTTGTCAGTAAGTAATTCACTTTGTAGTTGATGACTGGTGATTTATACAGATGAAAAAAAAACAGTTGCCTTAGAAATGTCACTGAATTTACAGGCAGCAGTATAACTAAAAGCCATCGGGCTAAATTTTGTTATTGGAGTAGTAACTTGTGTGTGGTATTGATGAGGGAAAAACCTACCAATAATTCACAAGCCAGTTAATAATGAGTTTTTGGATGATTCATCTCCTTTTTCCATTTTCCCCTCCGCCTTTCCTAGGCAAAGCATTACCGGCTGATCCTTTTCGATTGAGAAGGGGCTTTGGATGCTCAGAAACCTTTTGTAACCCAGCTTCCACAGCCGACTCAGCCTACAGTATGTTTGTCTAAACTGCATGAGCCAAAACCTGGAAGTTAACACTTAGTAAAATTTCTTTAGAAAGTGAAAGCAATGCCATGCATTTCTTAGTATAATAAATGTTGTGTGATAGCTTTCTCTTTACAATCAATTGTGTTTTTATAATAATAGTAACAACAATAATAGTGATGAAGATGATGATAATTAATATTAAGTTCTTTAGAAAATAATGGCAATTTCTGCCTTTACAGTTGATTAAACCTAGTGTTTAAAATAATGAGTGTCCTTAAAAAGCTATCCTCTCACAATTGTAGCTGCATAATCATAATACTTACAATGATGTTATTATCATCATTATCAATCATCATTATCATTATTATTGGTCATATATTAAAAACATATTGTCTTTGCATTAAAAATTCTATGTTTGCTAAAAATTGCTAGAATTGCTCAAATTGGTTATGTAGTGATTTCAAGCTGATTTTTTTTCTTTACACACTTGCCCATACAACCAGGTAGTCAAGCAGGTGCAGGAGTAATTAAAACCACAGTGCTGGTATTAAGTGCCAAACTAGAGGAACAAAGGACTTTGTGATATCTGTGTTTACTACAAGCCTCACACGTGTCCTCTACAATGTCTCAGTGCAGAACTGCCCTCAGAGAGTGAGCGGTTATTTCTGCTTCATTCTAACAATGAACAAGGTGCCAGGTTTTGCACAGAGAATTGCGGGCTTGACAGCGGAGCAGCACAAGAGGTGTGCTTCAAAAATTTGGGAAATATGCAAACGAGAAGGGGAAACGGCTGAGCAGCAGTGCACATCACAGTGAAGTGAAGAGAAGGTTGTGACATCTGCCACACATTATGAACTTAGGTTTTTGTTAGAATCAATGATTAAAATAAATATTTTTATAGCGTTATTTGAATCAAAGCAGTTTGCATGCTTTCTGCAGAGCTAGACTGAAGTTTAAATCTTAACATTCTTTTAATATAAACAATTTTTTTGCATTATTATCAAATTTGTGTTATTTTAGTATCATTGATTATTAAATACTTTCACATACGGTACAGTTGATCTTAATATCTTAAGTCTAGTTTTTTAAATTATAGTTTGAGTACTAAAGGTCAACATTCAGTGATAGCATTACTTCTAACTTAGCATGTATGGATATATATATGTTTATGTATTACTTTGCACACTTTATGTATTCAGTATTAACACAATATCATCTTTTCTCTCTTTTTCTAACCAACTGACGTCATCACTGTATGTGCTGTAATTTGAAGTGTGTACAGTACAAGATGATCTTCAAAATGTGTATCTGTTTTGCTTTTGTAGTGTTTGTGTTTTTTTCGTGTCTGTTAAAGACTGTCATAACAGTTTACATTTTAGACAGACACCAAATTAGCCACTCATAGAGTAGCTAATGTGTATTGTCAGTACTACTGTATGTTAAAACAGAGATTTTCATATAGTCATGGCCAGATGTCCCTGAATTTGCCCCAAAGACACCCACATTATTTGTAGTGCCACCACCAATATCCCATGATTCCATCTGCTGTACTTCTCCGGGACTTTAGGGAGCAAGTGTGTCCAGCTGCTGCAGCAGGCTGTGTTTAAGTAGCGGCATGATTGTGTGTGCTTTACCTAATCTGCTCCATTAGTTTAAATAATGCAGGAACGCTAATGAGCCAGCCAGAGAGAGAGGGGAGAGTGAGAGAGGGAGGGTTATTGCAATCCATGTCTAATTAGTCCTGCTTCTTAACAACTGAACTCAAATCAACCAGGGCAGTTAGAACATGAGGGATTCAGTTTTCCAGCTGGCTTCAGGAAGGCCACTGATTTATGAAAAATATTACCAGAGCCACTCAAGGGCCTGAAACAATAGCTACTCTCTGTCACGCAGACAAACTATCCAGTTCTTTCAGAAGCCCTCAAGAATTTTGAGCTATTGATTGCTGGCTCTATTGCTTCCTGTCATAGTAAAAAGCAACTGAGCCATCATTTAAGTAAAAAATTATATTCTTTATAATATACTCAAGTTCAGAGGCCAATGGAGCCACATTTAAACTACATCAAATGTGAAGGTCCACAAATTACTATTTGCATTATAAGACTTTATTTAATATACTTTCAGCTGTTTTACTAACTGTAAAATGCTTTTTTTTTTACTGAGTCTGGTGTGTCATCCTATTTAAAAATAATACTGAACATTATAATTTAAAAAAACTGGAACAAAAAAGACATTAGTGGTTAACCGATATATTGCCAAGGCTGATATTGGAATCATAAAACTTGCAAACTTAGTCAGATCCAGCTGTGGGACAGATCCACAGTTCGCATCAGTTACGATTATCGATTCGGTTCAATTCGACATCTGCGCATTGACAATGATTTCCATTTCAGATTTTTTTATTTGACCTCACAACACAAGAATAAAAGTTTCGGCTTTTAATACAAGCAGTCAGATATATGAACTGCTGAATTACCTGCTGAAGGAAAACATCATTTTTGAATCTAACAAACAAAACTAAAGCATTTAGAGCAAATAAGCCAATGCAAATATTAATTCAGCTTGTTTTTGCAAGTTCTTAAACTCCTATGATTGGTCACTGTGTTCACGCATTTAACAGAAAGGGCTATAATTGGCTCTAATGGTCAGCGCTCTTCACCGAGCAGTGACACAGACACTGAAGAACAGCCGCAGCTATCCACGATAGACGTGGTGGAGAAAACTCGCTCTATAGACACTCTTGTGTCTGAATCCACAGTGAGAGAGAGATGGAATTTTACAGCTTTTATTTCCTACCTAGCAATGAAATAGGGTCTCCTGAGTTATACTGTATTTGAATGTTTGTGAAAGACTGTCCCAGCAAACTCGCACGCAGTGAATTATGCACAGTGGTCTGCTTTTTATGTAGTTGGATCATTTTAATAACCCACTTCCCAGAGACCTGTTGGTTACAGTTTGATTACTTTTTAATTGCATCATCATTTGTGAAAAAACAAACAAAAAAAACTTTTAAATGAGTGTTTCTCAACTGGTGGATCGTAGGCAACACCGATTATTTTTGTGATGCACAACTGAAAGACGTGTGAAAGCTGTTGTTGACGCTTCTGTCAGACATAGTTGATATGCATGAGAAATAGTTTTAGTTTTTTTAAAGGA
>CAIGQW010054073.1:6091065-6101268 GCA_903798125.1 Danio choprae | reverse complement strand
TTTTTTATACATATTTTTCAGCTTACCTTTCTTCTTCTTCTTTTTTGCCAGCTGGTCTGTAATCCTGGTTCTCTTCCTTGTCCATCTGACCTTTCAGTGCTCTTTCTTCATCAGAGTCTACTGTAGGCCTTTTTATACCTGTGGCTTTGACTTGTAGCAGGCCCAGTAGACAGACCCTTTGTTCATACTTATCCCTTCTTTCTCCTTTCAAATGAGCCCCCTGACCTGGTCCAAGTCCCCTAGTGTAGAGACAGTGGCTGTGGTCTTTGGAGAAGCACCTGACATTTCACCTGCAGAAGACTTGACTCTTTTATTCAAAGTGTCCAGCTTCTGAGTGTATTGTAACCCATGGCACAAGACACCGTCTTTAGAGTACAGCTCATTTTATGGTCTGCTTTTCACTTTCTGAATACAGACTCTTTCTGACCGATGAGAGAGGAAGTTAAACTAGTCAATATGCACTCACTGGGCACTTTATTAGTCCTTGGTCATACAATTTTGGACATTTTCAGCAACAATGCTCAGGAAAACTGTGGTTTTAAACTGTGGAAAACGGTTTAAATGATGCTGAGTTGGTAATAAGGGGCCTGTAGTGTGTCAAGAAAATATCCCCCACATACATCACCATGATTAGATATTTCCATTTTGAGCAGTTGAATAGGTGTACTTAATAAATTGTCTGGTTACTGTATGTCTGTGTTGAAGTCTCGCATTAGCAATTTGTTTCAGGGCATCTCTGTGTAGCTGTAATTACCTTAACAGACAAGAACAGGAAACAGTGCCACTTCAGTCCATGACAAAGACACAAGCAGGATGCTCTGACAGGGGCCAATATCACCCGAGTAAGTTTCTTCAGCATGCGGCTGGCTTATTTAATGCCCAAGTCCAATCAATTTTATTGATCAGAGCAGGAATCTTTCTTTATCATATGGTCTGTTTACACATACCCAATTACACTGCCGTTTGTCATAAATTTACAGCTAGTTAATGATGGCCTCCTGTCATACTTTTACAGGGCATTGATTAAAACATTACAGCTCTAATTGAGTATGTGAATCGATCGACTCTTTGTCCTCTGAAGCCACAACTCAGCCAGGAAGAAAAAGGAGCACTTTCTCTCTGGCTTTCTCCTTCTTCCCTAATTTCTATAGCAGTTTTGTTTGTCCAAACCCTTGGGTAGGGGTCATCAAAAGATATAAAATTATCAAAGATGAGAAGAGAAGAGGGTGTGTCAGTGCAATTCAACACAACATATCCGACAGTTTGTTTATTTATTTATTTATTCTCTTACAATACCAGACACACAGTGTTTGGGGATACTTAACTAAATGCTCGTTTATCATGATGTTTCTTTTGATCTAAAGATCACATAACATTTTTATTTTTATTAAATTGGATCGAATAGTAAAGGAAAGGCTCAGCCAACAACTGCTCAGCATAATGTGCATGGGAACTCCTTCAATACTGTTTAAAAGCATCCCATGATGCTCCTCTTGAAGTTAGTTTGAGAGCATGCCCAGATTGTTAAGAACCAGAATCTAGGCAAAGGATTGATACTGTGAAGATGATACAATATAAAACTTTAAATAAATCTACAAAACACAATCTTCACATTTCATTGTATTAGTGGAAAAATATAATTAACAATTAAGCAGTTTATTTGGCATGTCCAAACATTTGGCTGGCAGTCTAAGGACAAACTTATTAATGCAGTTAATTCCTTTGAAATGAAAGGTATTAACTCTAATGTCAAATGATTTATAGAAACGTTACGCAGACTGAGCGGGGTTAGTTAGAACCATGTCATTCTCTCAGACTCGCTGTGTTAAGCAGCTGCTCATCCCAGCACTCCATGGGCCACCAATTACAGACACCAAGGGCTGGACACCTGCAGTTTTTATGGCTGCCTTTCAATTAAGAGCTGATTTAGGCCAGCAATAACCCTGTTACTCTCTTTCCAATGTACATAACTGCCTCAATTAAATAATTGAGGGGCAGGGGGATATCTGAGACATCCTAGACATTACCTTATGTCTCCTGTGGCCAGTTGTGGGCATTACTGGTGTCTACAGTGTCTGGTGGCCATACATAGATTTCAGAATGTGTGACTGCTCAGTTCTGTTGGTTGGTAGCTTTTCTCTTTCAGTTGTCTGTGTTCAGTAAATGTTTTTGGTTTTTAGCATATGTAGTGTGCTTAAATATTTTATTGAATATCTTATTAGGACCTTTTCATTGTCTCCCCTATGCTGCAAAAATAATAATAATAATAATAATAATAATATAAGTGACTTATGAAAGTTATCAAAGTGAGTCATTAACTTCAAAAGGTGTCTGAGCAGAGATCAAGGCTTCATAATGCAGTTTGAAATCATACCTTTCAAAAAAAAAAAAGGTATTGTTGTTATTATTAGTAGTAGTTGGCAGGTTAAGAAAATTACAAAACATTACATAATGTAAAATATTATAATATTAAATACTATTAAAATAAAACACCAGCAGTGAATATCCTATTGTATTCAGTTTCCGATTTACTTGCAAATTGTTCTTTAAGCAGCTGTTCAGGTTTTTCAAGTGATTTCAAAAGAGTGTGGTAAAAATTTTTTACAGGTAATTTCAGACTTCAGTTTTCAAGATTTTGCCTTTTTCTTCATGACATAAACATTAAGCTAAACTAATCACTGAGATGAGGCCTAGGGAGGGGATTTTTGGTCTCAAATTCCTCGGTTTTAAATTTCTTTGCCCTCTGAATCAAAACTTTCATAAGATTAAATATTTCAGTGGTTAAGCCAATGCTTCTATAATGGTGTTGAGTACACTGGGGATGTATAGATAGGAAATTGATCTAATTATCTCATCAGATCTCAGACTTTTCAGATATTTATTTGAACATTACTGTGAAATCACTGCACATCAGCCAGTAGGAAAACATGTTTTAGGTCTGCTAATGAAATTAAAATCAATCTGGTTTGGTGAAATGTTTTTTCTTTGGCTCATTTTTATGGATGATGAACTTCCCCTGAGTTTTCATCTAACAGACGTAGGAGACTCCCGCTTCACAATATGGGATGCGATTGGATGAATTCATGGGCTTGTTTGCATGCGTACAGGGAATGCCATAGCTGGACTTAATCTCTATGGGGTCTCCACCAATCTCCCTCAAGCATCTGTCTCACAGGTCTGCACCTCATTAAATCTCATCCCTATGATTCTAACAAACATGATCATAGTTTGTTATTGCTCCAATAGAGGAAAAGTGGAAGGTACTTAATTGTGCCACAGATACTTGTGACTCAAGATATCTTCAATTATTTAGGCAGGTCCTTAAGAAAATATTTTTCTTCTTCCTTCCATCTCTTTTTCTCTCTTTTTCTATCAGTTTTCGGGGACCCCCTCCTTTCCCCTTCCCATTAAAAAGTAAAGAATAGAGAATAGATTTGGCTGCAGCATCCTGGTGAGATGAAAGTCCAATTATCTCCACAAATGAAAGGAGAAGCCTTAATTAGGAGCGAACCAAATCTGCGTGAGGGGAATGTGTGCAACCATAGAGATGGACAGCCAGGCAGTCTCCTTAGTGACTGGAGGGAATAAGAACAAGCGAGAACCAGAAAAGAGTTGCGAGGGAAGAGATGGAATGATCTCCACTCAATTGTGGCCAAGGTACATTGCTGATTTGAGCACCCAGCCCAACGGCTGAGGCCCTGAAATTATTCAGTACAACACAACCCCTATTTCCAGCATTAGCTTTGATCTGCGCTCTGCCAGCAGGGGGGCGCTAACAAAACAAGCTTTTAATGCGCTCCTTTGCTACACGCTCTATCTCCCCTTCTCCAGCCTTTAGCATTCTTTACCAGTGTCATAATGCATGGCAAATTATTGCATGACCCAACTGTATTGTACAAGGGCAAGTTTGTTCCACAACCAGAAAAGACGTTTGGTCACTATACAATCTGAGAGGCACAAAAATCTGAAAGAGCATTTTATTGTCACTGAGCAGCTTTCCTACAATGATACCTCTTAACACAAGCCATTTTCTCCACACGAGGAAAATCACACCTCTCTAACTAAATGTTCTCATGTACAGTAGATGGCCTATGTGACAATCAGTCCTTCCCTGGTGCCTATACATAGTGGTTATGAAGTATTTTTATTTATTTGTATTTTTTATGGAGCTGGTATTGCAGCATTGGACTCTGTAATTGTCTCATTTTACCGCTCATAGACTTCCATTTTGCTCTCATATGTGCTGGACAGTCAGTCAGGGGACGGATAGAAACGTAGCATGCCTTCCATCCCAAGCAGAGGATTAAGGCAAACCCCCGAGCTTACCTGTGGCTTTCAAATGCGTCTCTAATATCAAACAGCCCGCAGTCTCCCTGCATCTGAATAATACCAGTCTGCTGCTTTTGCAACACTGCGGTTTATTGTGTAGTCGTTTGTCGCAGCTGAATACTTACCAATATTCAACAGCCAGTAAATAGAATGGTAGATATGGAGTGATGCTCCTTTATAGTTTGTTGATGCATCACTTCAGATAAAGAAATGTTCATTGACTGCAAGGTGTCATCCAGCAAGTAAACGTGTAATTTTGAATATTTTTATCTTCGAAGAAATGGTTTGAGAATCTATGTATGGAAAATGAAAGTGATCATTAATGTGTGTATTAACGTACCTGTTGTTACTCTAAAACAAAATGAGGAAGCTTTAAAAGTAGCATAATAGGGGCACTTTACGGGCACATCCACAGGAACACATTAACAATTAATGCATTAACATAAAAAAAATGTGTTTAATGTAATTAAGTGTTAAATGGAATGGAAATAAACAATAGACCAAATATTTAATTGGCTTGCGTAGAGTGAGCTGTATAAATGACTTGAGTGTTTATTCTGTCCAAGCCTGTGTGGACAGTGCATGATATATTTTACATGTGGACAGTGCATGTAATATTTTACATGTAGCTGATTTAACCGTAAGCTTAGTATTTTAATCGTTACTCAAATGTATAGTGTATCAGTAATAAACAATGACTGAAAATAGTGATTGCAAGTTGATTGGAGCACTGTTGTCAGGGTTGGAAAGAAAAAAGTTTCAAACACTAGGTACAAGGAAGACAAAAAGAGCACACTGGAGCTGTGGTTAAATTCATGGTGAGGTGCAAGGAGAGAAAGCACTTTTTTCCCTTGTGCTCCACAGCTTTTTTTTTTGAATGTGACAGCACAATGCCACCTACCGCTGTGACAGTGCATTTTAAAGCGTGCATGGCATCAATAAATAATGCGCTGTGTGTCGGAGTGCAGAGCGTAATCAGCCCCAGTGCGCTGCTGCGCCAAAACAACAGAATCCTCTGCTTGATCTGCCATCTAACTAACGCACCACTTAAAAGACCACAATTACCTCCAACAATCGGCCACATAACAGCAGCTGTGTGGCTACCTGCTTTACTTGCTATGTGGAAGAGATCTATAATGTGGACAGCCGTTTTGGCTAGCCACATTTGCTAGTTGAAGCTGTTGTCTTGCTCTGAATTTTGTATGCCCTTGCCTAACTTTTCATGCTACTTGACATGTAGTGGTGGTTCTATCCCCTTAACTTTGTTCAGATGACAGCAAGTCAGTATTTATTGGTTGTTTTGTATCACCTAGAGATGTTTCTTGGTGTGTGATGTGATACCTGTGCCTTCGGCATCTCCCCTAAATACATGAAAAGGCTACACTTCTAGAGACACACTGTTCTGTGACAGAAATTCTGATGCTGTGGCCTCTACAGAAAGAGTATGCTGAAAGTTGTGCTGCATATGTTGTGAATGTCAGAACATTTTCTTTAAATGTCACACTATGTTAATTTATGTGTTGTAATTTTGAATGGACTCCAAAATAAGCCTATTTACTGTATCCACCTGGATTTCTATTGTTTTTGTTCATACCTTTTGAGGGATTGTCAGAGAACGCTTCACTCTCGTCAAAATCTTTTCATCACAGAAGGAAGGAAATCTTAAATGCACTTAATTTAGAATGACAAAGACCATCTACTTGACATGTACAACAGGTTACATCACCCTTAACATTGTTCACTGACAGCCAGTGAGTGCTTACCTATTATTCTGTATCAACTGAGATGTTTCTCAGCATGTGATGTTATGTAAGTTTCTTTGTCATCTCCTCTAAATACATGAAACAACTCTATTTTTGGTGCAATACTGTTGTGTAGTAGCCTGCGGTGTGCGCTAAAACTTGGATACATTCTCGAGTCGAAACTCTGAACAATTTTTAGTGTCAAAACAGAATCATTCCTTTGTGGTGAATCTGAATAGACACTCAAAGCAAAGCCTGCGTTGAAGTGGCATATTCTGTGAAGCAGAGATTCAGTCAGTCTATTTACTCAATCTATCTGCATTTGCATCGTCTATTCATGTCTCCAGAGCGATTGCCAAGGAAAGCTTCCACAAGACACTAACCATCCGTCTACCAGCTATGTCAATATCTTTTTATCACCTGAAAGAATATTTCCTCCTCCTTCCCTCAAGTATATTCGTTACACATATTCTTCTTCTTTATGTCAGGTGGTTAAACCACCGCTTTTAGGCCAAACTTTGCAGCAGAAGAGTTGACGTGAGCATCGGGTTCTCTATCCCTGGAGAAACCCTGGCGGCTACAGACTGTCTGAGCTGCGGATCCAGGGCTGAGGTAGTTCCTGCTGTAGATCCCATGGGTGTGGACACTGGTTAATGGACATGGTATTTAGACACACATAATGGGCTCAGTCTTAAGGAAGTGCGGCGTTCATCATCGTCTCTGAGGACCTGGACTCCGCCGTCTTGTCTTCCTTTTTCATCTCTAGGGCCTTGATCCCGACCGAGGGGCTACATTAAGCTCTTCTTCGAATCCGCTGAGGGGCTGCTCCCATCATCCATCCCTTCCACTATCTCTCCCTCTCATCAGAATAACATCCTTTTTTTAAGTAATTAACTTAGATTACAGCAGCTAGACAGGTAAAGTCCTTTTAAGCTTGTTTTTTTCTGTTTTTTTCCTTTTTCTTTTTTTTTTGCTACACCAAGCATGTGTTTTGTGATTACCCAACGCAGTGGAAAAGTTTAATTAGGTCAGCTCTCCAATCAAAGACCCTCTAGGGTCATGGTGTGCCAGTCCACATATTATTTATCCATGCATTATGATAGGTCAAAGGGCCAATTAAATCAAAGTTGATTTGACCTGCGTAGCGCTGGGATGTGTGAGGCAGTGTGCAGCCCCTGCTTCCTGTTTCCTACTCATCCAGGATCATTAGCGAGCGGACGGCTCGGCTGCTGGAATGCAGGGGGTCAAGCTGCTTCATGCCACTCTCACAGCAGGATTACCCCTCATCCAGGCTTCACACCAAACCCCTGCGTGGCTTATTTGTGTTCAAACATGCAAACGATGTATTACTGATTCTAAAACATTGCCCAATTTGATGCAAGCTTGCTCACTACATCACTTTAAACAAGCAGCACACGTCTGGCCTTAAAGAGAGCTTTTCTTTGACGAGTGCTAATGAATACAGTGATTTAGAGCATGTGCATGATGCTTGTTTAGCATTACATTTTCCACTTTTTATGCAATTCACCCTCTGTTCTGTACGACTGCCACCGTCATGATCATTGAAGTGTAAAGGTGAAGAAATCCCTTTCTTTACAGATCCAGAGCGAGAGGGTTACCGCTGGTCATTATCCCCATCCACTAAACAGTAGATCACTTCAAACGGCTGTCCGAGCTCATGGCCGATATCCCTCTGCGTGACTTTCAAAATGCTGAATCCTCACAAGTGTACAAAGCAACATGAACACCCACACAGACCCCAGTGTTTTTTCTTCTAATGAGCACCAGCATATCAACTAAACGCGAGAATGAATCAAAAGTGTGACATTAGAGTTTGCCATCTCTTGCCATCTCTTCTCTGTCTGACCTCCCTTTTTAAGGTTTCCGCAACTCTGCGGGGCTTGAGTCTCTCATTAATGGACAAAACTTTCAGCATCCCAAGGCTCCTATGGCTAAGGACATATTGAAACTATTTGTAGTTGTAGATTCTGCCATATTCAATTCAGTATCTGTATTCAGTCAGCAAGTGCTACTCTTCATCATCGAATGGGACTGCAATGCATTAAAAAATAATCCTTGAGATGGAAACAGAGGAAATGGAGGACACAAGCAAAAACAAGCAGGCAGACAGTGCTGAATCAATTTTATTGATGATGTGCTTATAGCTCAGCGACCGTATTTAGCCACATGTATTCTGCCTTGCTGTTTTGGCTACATGATGCTTTCATCAATAGCACTCGGAGGGCTGCACTGTGTTTACAGTAAATGAGAAATCTCCAAGTTTTTCTGTTTCAGCTTTTTTCTTTCTCTCTGCTGGTTAACCTTTCCACGAGTGGCTATTAGATTCTTTATTGTCAATGAGGCTCTTAATGTCCCTGAAGTCAAAAACTGATGATGAAGCAGGAGGACTGAGCCATTAATCTCAAGTGTTTTCTGTAGAAACCGTAGCACATTTGGAAACATTTAAGAATGAATGTGTTCTGGTTTTGGGTTCTAATCTAGCATTAATCATAATATCCTCTGACATGAAGAGCCATAATTGGTTCTCAACACTTTTTTTTTTTTCTCCTGTAGTTCCTTAGGTGTTAGATGGAGTCGTCATAGTCTCTGCTGTTTGTTAATGAAAATGTGATCAAAGAGAGCTTATGCAGCAAGTCGGGCAAATAAACAGAAATGTCTAAAGGGATTTGAGTGTACTGTTTTTTTTTTTTTACTTATGTTTTATCATGTGAGAACGGGGACTACAGTAGCAATAAAAAAAGAAACCACCACCAACTGAAGTTAATATTACAGGATGTTTTACTGTATGTAGCGTCAATATTTTGCTGATATAGTCACAGCTGAATATTGAAGACGCAAAGGAAAGTGGTTGTCCGGAGCTTTCCAAGGTGACTTTTGGACTTATGTCTTACTTGGTACTTGGGACATCTGTGGCAACTAATTTTTGTCACTAATAATTTATGCTGCACAACTGTCTGTGCATGATTTATTCAGGACAGGGATTAATTAATACATTCAATCAATGAAGCTAATTAAGAACACAGTAGGAGCTTTGCAGATCCACAACTGCCAGCATGACCAGGCAGAGCTGCTGCATGAGGTGTGTGTGTGTGTGTGTGTGTGTGTGTGTGTGTGTGTGTGTGTGTGCGTGCGCGTGTGCGCGTGCGTGCGTGTGTGCTCATGTGTGATTGTGGTTTTACGAGGGAGAAAAGAAAAGTAAATGGTGAGCTTGATTTTGATTGCCCCTTCCAGCTCATGCACACTTCACAGATAAAGGGGTCATGGGCGTGTGGAAAAGGAGAGTGGACAGGCCTCAGATCAAGCACCAGTGTTTCGCTTGGCAGCTTCACTCAGCACTGACACTCCTTCCCATTTATCACTGGGAATGTCATCCTCCCTTTCTCAGTTTTCCTCAGCTTTCCTCTCTGCTCTTTCCCTCCACACCCCCCACGCCCCTCCTTTTTTTTTTCTTCATACCCACACTGTCTCCATCCACAGGGACACGCTGACACTTAAGCACACACAAAAAAACATGTGACACTGTGCTAGTCGTCTCAACGGAGAGCCATTTCCCTAGCAGCCTGGTCTCCGGCAGGTCGCTCAGAAAAGAAGACAACGAGGAAACAAAGAATCAAGAAAAAGTAGTTCCCCTCCTGTCACTAAAGTGGAACTTTTTTCACACTCTCTTGCACTGTGAAATAGCACGCTGAAACTGCTTCTGTCCCTCTCTGCCTCTTCCTCTCTTTGTTTCATTCTGCCTGGGTATGAAGAGGGGGGATCTGTTGTTCATTTTATGGCAGAACCCTGCTCCTTCCCTTTAATGTTATCTGTTTTTAGGCTCATAAGCACTAATTGGAAAGTTTGATTAGTGAAGCTGCATGGGTTTTCATGGCCTGCTGAGTGGACTACACAGGAGGACTTAGTTTGAAGATCAATTTCGCTCATCCCTCTTTGTATTGCCATTACTCTTTTTTTCTTTGTCCTTTTTTCACATACAGTACTGTTATGTTCTGGATCACACTCCAACAATGTAAATAATAAATAAAAAAAAGCATATTACATTGTTTAAAAAGAACAAAGTCTGTTTGTTGAGACATTACAATTTATTTATTTTCATATTCACTATATATAT
>CAIGQW010054073.1:6072359-6090665 GCA_903798125.1 Danio choprae | reverse complement strand
TTTTTACTTATGGACTAAATAATATAAAATAATCATATAAAATTAAAAACTAAATAAATATTATAATAATATATTAATTATACGTTGTGTATACATTTACAGTGAGAATAGTATTTGTAGTTTTTTCACAGTACAATAAATAATCTATAAAATATTGAAATAGAATGTAGAAGTGCTTAACGGTTGCAGAGTAATGTCAATATAAAAGAGTTTAATTGTCTTCAATTTAACTTGGGTTTTAAACAACTTCGTTTTGTTTTCCGACCTGGACATGCACTTGACAGGTTTCCTAAGGCTCACCACATCACATATTGTTTCATTTTCCTCTAGTACTAAATAGTTCCATAGTTGATGGTGATTGTGAAGTGTTGTCTTTTCCACAGTGATTTTGAGTAATTTGCCATATTCATTTCAAATATATACTTACTCTGCTCCAAAACAAACTGGACCCTTTGCTGCTCAGTGCTATGAAATGACAGTTGGATTGTCTTATAAGATTACGGCATGGTCTTTCATCCTAAACCCAGACTCTGTGGGACAGGAGATGATGGAGAGGGGTATTTCCACGCTAATCTTTTTCCTTCTGGCCTGAATTCTTTGTTGAAAACCCTGACACTAAGGCATTTAAGCGGCTCTCCAATGGAATCACACCCCTACTGTACGTACAGCTCTGAAGACAAATGAACAGGCCTCCCTGGCAGCCGCTCAAACACCAATACAGACACACACACTTACTCTTCCTCCCCACTGTGTCTCCCATTAATGAATAGCTGAGCTTCCCAACAGTTTGCACCAGTTTGCTTCAGGTGAGGATTAGCCTGGTCAGCTCCCTCCCTTCCTCTCCTCCATCCCAGCGTCCCTCTCCCTTCATCCCTCTTTCCTAAGGCCCTCTCTTTCCTTTAAAGGAATTCCCTCCCTGTCTCCACCACTAAGCTATTGCCAAATGAGGTTTGGTACCCATGGTTTGGCCCCTCCTGTAACTTCCAACCAATGAAAAGCTGTGATGCCACTGTTTGTGTAAAGCATGGCAACAAGCATGTCTAAGCTTGACCCATTTTTTTTCCAGCTTACTATGAAACATGCCCGTCCCATTCACAATGGCACCCAAACCCTCCAGCGTACTTGTCTTTAAACACACCGCAAGGACTTCCAGCAATTTGTCAGCCATATTAAATGTGTGGGGCTACAAACAGAATAAATAATGTGGGCCTACAGTTACTACAACCGTTCAATCAAAAAAAAGAAAGAAAACACTTTAGGAGTGAATGGTTAATTAAAGGATATTTGTTAGTGGAAGTTGTTGCACATGTCTTGTAGTACTTGGTTTGTACTGGCCTGTAGAATTGATTTAAATACCAGCATCTAGAATGACCTCATGTCACAATGCAATGCAATATTGGATTGTAGAACTCCAGAGGTATGGTAGAGACTCAGTAGTAGTAGTAATTTTATATAATGCTATGCTTATATTATTTAATTTAAGAAGTACAAACTCATCTAGAAATGTTATTTGTGCAGTTTTTTGGCATTTTAAGTACATGCGTTGCTGAAATAAGGCCAGAAAGCAGTAAATAGCCTTCCACATTCATTACACAAAAGTGTTGTGAAAATATAGAGGTTGTACAACAAAAGGATATAAAATTCACCATGCATACTTAATTACATTGAGCTATATATTGGTTACATTTGAGAGACGCATTCCTTTTTAATAGAACTCATATTACTTTCATAGTACATTATACTGTACATCATATTTATACTATTACTTATTATACTGCCTAAATCCACTGAATATCATAGTTTTACATGACCGTTAATGCCGAGCAGATTAGGACCGGGTGATCTAAATTATCTACTAGATTTAGCTATTTTTATTTATTATTTTAGACCTTTTATCAAGGGCACTTTTAGTGAACAAGACTGAAAACTATTTAATGAATATTTTACTATTTAATTAACAACTGTATATGTAAATGCATTTTTACTTTGAATATAAGTATACCATTTAATTCAGACATTATTAATAGAAATTGGTAATAGAAAATGTTTTTTTTTAAATGACTAATATTAGTTGTCCTGAGTTTGTCCTTCAATATTGTAAATGCTACACATAATGCAGTGTGCTAAAATGTACAGCATATACACTCAAAAAATATGTTTGTTCACGCTACTTATTTAAAATGAGCTGAAACTACACAATTCTTGAGTTTTTTTGGGGGGGGACAAATTCATTGTTTTATGTTCAATCCACTTAAATTTGTAAAAACTAATAAGTTAACTTAATTCCTTCATGTTGCCTTTAAATTGATTGTGTGGAACCCAGCATTTTTTTCAATGTAGTAGCCTTAGATTCCAAATAGTCATTCTCAACTCATAGAGTTGCTTCATGTAATAGTCATATAATATATGTTTGGTTTAAAAAGATCCTTCCTAACTGGTTTCTTTAAAAAGCACATTACACTAAACCTATGGTTTGTTATAGTTTTTTTTTCTGTGCATTTAAAATGTAGGGTAGCTTAAATGTATAGAGCATGACTATTTCATTTACTGTTTGTTTAAATATTCACTCAGATAAGTGGAAAAACAGAGAAATGCTTTGCAGGTGCCTTCCTGGCATGAGCGTTACTGTGGCAACCATTCTTGCAATTGTGGCTCGATGTTGGTGTTCTTTTTCTGTACCCACCATTGCTTTCAAGATGCAAGCTGACATGTAATCATTTTGGTCTACTTCTAATCACATGTCTAGTAACATTCAGAACTAATTCTCTTCAGGTGACCTTTTATGCTAGATGAAGTCGTCACATGATCTGTAATAGGAAGTTTAATATCAAAATATTACTTTGTTCCTTCTGAATTAGCATATTTTGGAAGATAGCACATTTTCTTATTTCTTAGAAATAAGAAGCACACCTCCTGCTGTGGACTGTGTTTGTTGCTGGGTCAGCTAGACACTTAGCTGTACAATCTTTCATCTCAGAGATTTCTTATCAACCTCCCCTCAGCAAAGACTGCAAAGAGTGTAATGCAGTTTTTTCACCTAATATTCGATGAAACATTTTTGGCGTTTACACCTCATTCTTTCAGCACAATCCACAACCTTTAAATTACTAAAAACGTAACACTCAGACAAATGTTTTAACCATCCCAGTGTTGTGCTTTTATATAGTATGCAAAAAGGCAGTATGAAAAATGAATGTCAGAATGTGGAATACTTTAATATATTGTGCAATTCTAGTCTATAAATAGTGTGCACTTGACTTGTGTTTTGTTTAAATGCACCAACAGTTATTAGCTATATTCACTGAGAAATGGCACAAAATGTGTTCTCATTTATGCTGAGCAGTGTATGTTACTTTCTCTTCCTTGAAAATACATGACTTCAGACTGCACAAGGGCCTAGTTTTTTAGACCAGTCGTCTTCCGTCATCTTCATTTCAGTTCAGCGTTAGTGTTTGTGGTGGTGTGTACATTTTCGTTTTTTTCTTTAAAGGCATTCAGACAAAAATAACATGCAGTAAGGTACGCGAAATAAGAGTTGACCTGGAGAAGACTTGCATTTTACACTGTAATCAGGAAGATCACACAACATGCATGACAAACCATCTAAATGTTGATGTCATGTTGAAAGCAGCAGGCTATATCGAGGAGAGCAGCAAAGACCAGCTCTTGTCTTTTCAAAACTTTAGATAGCTTTTTCACAGACATTGTATAAGATGAATGGTGACAGGATTGGGAGTGCAGTAAGTACGGTTTAAGCAAGCAAACATTCAGCGTCAGACTCTGGCATTAGGAACTAAATTATCCCAGTCTCTCGATCGTTGGACTCCCATGGTGAAGCACTGAAAGCAGGTGTGCCATTCTCCCCATGGTGTCCTCATTCTCCTGCCTGAGAAACTCGTTTTAAAAACACATTTTAAGTAATTTCTCTAAGAGCTCAGCTCCTGCCAGCTGTCGGAAATAGCCTGAAAACCACCAGGCAAATGCTGGTGGTGCCACAAAACGCCGTTTTATAAACTTTTAGCTTTACAGTTCTTGATCGCTTTCATTGTTTGTTGTGGCTTTATATTGTGTGCTGTGATTCCTTCTTTTCATGCCGTGATAAAAACACTTGATGACATGATAGGTGAAATTGCAAAATGACATTCATCTCAATAATTGCTAGTAAATATGGGGTGATGCAAGGTATTTGGGAAATACTTTTTTCTTAGGTACAATCAAACCATAATGATATTGAGGATACAGATTTTACATAATGAGCAAGCAACATTTTTTCTTTCTTTGTTATACTAAAGCAGATAATATTCATTTATCTATAATAATAATATTAACAACAATATAATACTCAATACTTTTGTTTTATGTTTACTTTATGATTAAAGTTGTTGCACATCCGCCGGTTCCCACCTCTGAATGAGCGAGTTTGAGCTACTTGTACAGTTAGCATTACAGGTATTTCTGGTATAAGCAAAACACCCATGAAGAATCTCAACACAGAGGAACGTAGAAACCCCACTGCCAGCTAGCGTTTCGGAAATGTTATTGTCAGAGCAACACAAACAGAACAGAACGGCTACGTGCAAGGCATGCGACTTGAGTTGCGGTGATCACTTAACGCAGAAGTACAATTCAGGTTTTAGTCTACTATAGCGAAGGCCTGAATCTTTTAGATCATAGGGCATAGCTCAAATAAAAATCCCCTATGGTCCTTTTTAGTCTGCCTAATGGGTAGTTTTAGCAGTGGTAACCACCACACATTATGATAGCTATTATATTTGATATTCTGGACATTGTCATGCACGCTCTCACCCAAAGCACTTGTGTCCGGTCTTCAAGCTGTTCATCAAACAATACCATTTCCTGTGGTCCAGATATGCATACACGAAAAGCTCTTCACAGATCTAAAACACAAATATGGCCATGCAGTGCCAGCATGTTTCTCAGTTCCTTTGAAGTCGTTATCTTGTTAACATTTGAATGCCTCTAGGGTAGACAAAGAGAAAACCTCTGCTTGGGGTTCCTAAAACTACTGGGGATGCAGATGTGGTACAAATTCATCAGCAGTCCTCCAAGGATTTCACAGGCATCCTAATGAAAGATTTACCCTCTCTGACACCCTTTGAGACCTAGGTGTTCTCTGTTTGCCCGCACATTTTGGTGCCTAAATCAATTTTCAACTCTTTGCTTGTTTTAATATTTTACAATTATTTGCACACATTCTGTCTTAAAGAAGGCCTAGCAGTTTTCAAATGTTGACCTGGATATAACTATGCATTTAGATGCCTTAATCAAGTTGCTACACTTTGCTACACATGTAGTGCCTTAAATTTTGCTTTAGCACAGAGCCACAGATCACAGTATATAAATATAAATGTGTGCATGGATCTGTGTGTGAGGAAGAAGCCAGACTACCACTTCCATTAAAAGACAGGACAAAGGAAAGACACTCTAAGGGAGTGTGTGAAGGCGAGCGGACGACACGCTCACTGCACAAATGAAAGAGGGAAGAGGTGCTGACAAAAAGCGTCAACCAACACTGTCCACAAGCCACATGCTCACCAGGCAGGACGACAGGAAGCAATAGAGGAACATCAGTGTGCTCAACAGCAGAACGCACCCAACAGCCCTCACCACAGGGAAGAAGGCACCTCCAACATGAGTTTGAGATGGGTTTGGAAAAGAAAGAATTGAGGTACATAACAATGAAACTAGTGAACAGACAAAGTGTGGATGCTTAACACTCCACATGCGTAGCATTTTTAGTATTATTCCATGTCAATTTGGTATATTTTTTTATTGTTTTATTTATTACGGCTGTCAGTTTAACATGTTATTTAATTACTTGTAGAATGTTAAAACTTTTAATGCAAATTAAGGCAAAACACTATCCCAGACCCTTATGTCAGTCATCTTACATTTCATATATTGGTGATGATGTGTTATACAGAGCACTGACTCACTGCATGATGTAGAAATGCAGTTATGTGCCTTTAAAATCCAGGATAATGGGGCAGAAGTGCCCTGCATCATTTATTTTTTTCATATTTGTAAGATATTTTAAAGCTAAGCAACATCACGAGCAACCAGTTCAGTATCATGCAAATAAGATGTTGGTTTTAAAGACCAGTTCTGTAATAAGATAATGTTCTAACTATATTTTAGACACTGTATTGTCTGTTTTACCAATGAAAATATTTCCTATTAATCAATATCTGAAATGTTATGGACCTCCAATCACACAGTAGTAGTGTTTCATTTCTTAATGAATCAGCATTTTGATCAAATCTAATGAATCAATTGTTCATTGTCCTTTCACAATATGAGAGCCATTTATGTAATTCCTGAATAAATCAGTGATTTGAATTCGGGTTGTAACGATTGAATATTTTAGTAATCAATATTGTACTAATTCTAATTACATCGATTAGTTGAGTATTTGAATTACTCAGAATTGTTCCAGCTCTAGTTTGAATGAACCGAATGATTGAATAGCTCAGTGACTTACTCATTAGGCTTTTCCCACATACTGTAACTTGAGAGTATAAATAAATGTTAAATAAAATAAAATATTTCATTCCAAAGCTACTTTTTGTAATATCTATAATTGTGACTTAAAATTTTGTCCCGGGTTGGTCAGCCAAATTTAATATGCAATTAATTAGATGAATGACAACATTGCATAATTTGCATGATTTATTGTCAGCATTCACAACAAGGACATTATCATTATACTTTAAACGACACTTTGTAAGATACAACCAACAAATGCATTGACAGGCTGCTCTTTCAAAGCTCTCTCTCTCTCTCTCTCTCTCTCTCTCTCTCTCTCTCTCTCTCTCTGTCTCTCAATTCAATTCAATTCAATTCAATTCAATAATCGCTTTATTGGCATGACAAATGTTACAAATGTATTGCCAAAGCATTTATAAAGTTTACATTAAAAAGAACATACATATATAATACAAACATAGTAAACACAGTAAACAGTAGTAAAAAAAGAAAAAGAAAAAAAATATATATATCTCATATTATACTAGACATACTGTTAAAATAATCTTTTAACTTCAGTGGAACAACTTAGCACACCTTCTTTACTAGTTTGATTTATCTAATGTTAAACAGTATTTCATGACTACTTGTGTTGATATAGCTTGTTTAACAGCAAATATGTATGGCAAATACATCAGGAGTGGCCAAAATGTAATTTCATCCAGGTCCCTGGCTGCATAGTTTTTCGTTTGATGTGTGTGTAACCAAAACCTGTTTGTGTCCCCACATACACGCGTATCACTTTGTACTTCCTTTTACGTCCATGTAAAATATTCGCTTACTTCTTTTCTCTTTTTTTTTTATAATGCACTATAAAATATATTTTGGACTTGTTCATGCAATATACTGAAGCAGACTGTAAAACAGATTTTTCACTTTGACGTCCACTCTGCTCCCAGACTATTTACAGCTGCCTTGCAGGTCACATCTAATACTGAATAATGTCCTCGACATGTTCAGCACCACTATATTATGCTGTATAAATCAAAAGAGAGTGCTTTAAAAGTGCTTTGACACTCCTATATTTCATTTTTCTTTTTCAGTTCTTTTGATTCTAACTTTTCCTCAGCGTGGGACCAGTAATGATCTCTAAAATAAGTGATCTCTTAATATGTGTACTAAGTGCTCCTCTACCCTCAAATACATGCATTTCCTCTTTAGGTGATTCGGGGAGTTTATCTGGAGTCCCTTCGTTTATATAGCTGGTCCCCTGTGTATTTATTTATCTGTTTCCCACAGTGCTGTATTACCTGTCCAATACTGTAGCCAACTCATCCATCACTACTGCAGGCTGGGTCGGGCCTCTACGTGAGAGCACCCGGTCATGCGACGCACACACACGCACACACACACATGCACACACACACACACACACACAAACACATTGCCAGCCACTCATGAATACATTTTTCACTACCATGCTCCTGCATTATGCCCAGCCTCATGTTCTGTCATTTTCCCTGTGTCCCATCGCTGTTTCCTGCTGTCCCACAGCTGTAAAAAAAAAAAAAAAAGAAGTAGGAGGGTATAGGAATACACATACGTTCAAGCACACAGAGATATCCAGCCAAGATCCCAAATGGATAAACTGAGAAAATACACTTGCCATAAAAATATCTTACTATACATGTTATAGTAACTGTAATAGTGTGTTTTTGTCTCATTTGCTTCTTGCTCATTTTTTATGCTTTTTATAGTGTCCGGTTCAGCCCTGTGTAGTTGTTCTTACGTCATTTCTTAATTATGCATCGTTATGGAGTTATTTATTCAGTTATTTATATTTGTCCTTTTTTTGCCTTATGCTTTCTGCCAGTAATGCAAAGCCTGAAATAGGTTTGCTGCGGCAGCACACAGATGCGGAAATGTGAAAATCAATTTCCCCCACCTCATTGTCAGGGAGAGGAGGAAAAATAGTTTATTTGGCGACTCCTTTAAGGTAGCGATATTATTATTATGCAAATACCTGCAGAGCAGAGAGTCATTATTTTTGATTGAGTTTGCTTTTCTAGATGAGCAAATCAGTGGTAATTGTGTACTCAGGCTTGGCACACAACAGGTCTATCACAGGCAGTGTCACAAGTTCACATTACTATGATGTATGGAGAAAAAGGGACTTGTGTGTGACTCGCAAACACGCACATGGGACTGTCGCCGCACAAATTTCCACTGTAATTCTGGAAGTCCTCACGCTGTGGATTCTGGTTTAATGACAGAGAGGGATTCATTTAGCTTATCAAGAATGAATGCCGCCTGAAGTCAAGGCGACTCTTCTGAAGTCTTTTTTATTTGCTATTATTACATCTCTTTTCAGAGCCCTTTTCTTGTCGAACACACATACACACACTTGTAAATGTTTGGGACTCAGCTAAGCCTTTGGATCCTAAATTTCAATAGCAAAAATTCTTACATTTTTTTGCGCCTTTTTCTCGTTATCATAGCAAGTCTGATTGGACCCCTGCTAAGGTGGTCTGGCAGTGTTGCAATGTGTGCAGATGTGATTTTAATTATGAGAAATGTACCAAAATACCTTGTTACACTTCAAGATATTGTTGTTACTGAGTAATATTAATTAATAACATAAGGTTAGGATTTGGTGTAGGTTAGGAATGCACCTAGTATTTTTCACTGTTTCACTATTTGTTTGCATTGTTTTAAAGCTAGTAATAGACAAAATAATCATGAATTGAGGTATATTTAATGCAAGTTTATTTGTGCATAATACATTTTTTATTATTTATTTTATTTTATTTTATTTTATTTTACAGAGATTAGATACATTTAATATTAAAGAGGCCAACATTATGCTATTTTGGCTTTTTAAGTTTTTCAATCCTGGAAAAAAATACACATAACTACAAACCTTAAACCTAACCCACATTCGAACCGTAGCCATATAGTAAGTACATACAATTTATTATTATTATTACTCAGTCAGTAGTTAATTGAACAGTTACACTGTAACAAACACATCTTAAAATAAAGTTTGACATAATTATTTATTATAAAACTCAGTGTCTTATTGTGGTTGATTTAATAAGCATCCTGGAAATTACATGCGAGAAACAAAAGAGATGACTGGAGAAACTCCATTCATCAAACTGTAATTATCTGTAATAGTTGGGAATTTGGAGCTCACTTAATGTTGAGAGGCTTGCTACATTTAAACTCTCTGGCATACTGAATAACACAGATGACTTTAGCCTTAAAAAAAAAATAAAACCCTGAGTGATATGCAGAGAGCAAGGATTTTCAGGGTAAAATCAGGGACTATCTGTATCAAGGATTTTTTTTTCTCTCCGTGCAACCCCCCCCTTCCCCCCAAACCTGTCTCAGCCAATCGACTTCACTCCCTTTTCTGCCAGTTATTTTATGTTTTCTCCCCAGCAACAGACCTAAATGACAGCTGCTGCAAGGCTTTATATGTTTGTATGCATTTCCTACCTTTTTTTCTTAAAACCTTTCTTTTCCAAGCATTTTGCTTTTTTTCTCTTGTTTTCTTTATCAATGGAGCATGACTGTTTGTAGTTATCAGTCACTGAAGCAAAGAACTTTGCTAATAGCAAAAGAATTAAGGCTTATCCCATACTGCTATATTTACCTCTTGGATCATGGCATTGTGTGCGTTTTGGCTAAATTGGTTGTGACAGGAGTATTATCGACAGCAACAGGAGATATGGGCTTATGAAATCTTGTTCCCTCAGGGATGTGACTAAAGCTATGTTTTCTGACTCCAGTGGTCATATGGTTTTCCTTTTCCATCGAGAACCACTTTTTTTTTTTACCAATACGATAAACATACTCTTTTGAACTTGTTTTTTGACCATTCGTTTGCGTTGCGTTGCAAACAAATTCACAGGAATCCCTGCATTAACAACAATACATATTGTGAAAAGTAACATAACATGTAACAGACATAAATGTTTTATTTTACTATATTCTTTGAGAGATATGAAGCAGTGAATTGCACAAATTGGACTTTTGAGAGTTGCTAAATGTTTTTATTTTTTTTATTTTTTTTACCCCCTTTCCTACTGTATGTGGTTAGACCTTTAGCATTGTTGTTTGCAGCTATTTTTAAGCAATATAATTCAATTAAATTAGGGGTATATAATAGAGGGATCGTTTACTCAAATATGATCATTTACCCTGTTCCATATTAGATGTTGGTAACCAAACATTAAGTAAGCTTACAGCGTTTGTCATTCCATAGTACATACATTATTAAATTTTTTTGTATTATTCTTGTTTTGATGTTAATCTAATATCAGCTGTCAGCAACTTTCTTCAGAATACCTTTTTTGTGTTGGAAAAAATAAAGTAGCTCTAAATTATGATTGTTTGTGTGAACTGTCCCTTTAAGAACAAGCAACACATACCAGAATATCATAAAAAAAATTAAATAAATAAAGTGAGCATGTATGCATATATTGTTAATACGGTCATAATCTTAACTTTCATTTTTAAACTGAATGTGTCTAAAGTGAAAAACTACCATGCTTCCACAGACCAAATTTCACAATACAATAATATCAAGCTATATATACTTAATTCAGGTCTTCTCATTCTTTTGGCTAGTTCACAAGTCAAAGAAACCCAGATACATATACTAGTAATTTAAACATATTTCACCAAAATTACTTACTTCCTCATATTTTTCATGCTTGGATGTTGATTTAGTGCTCGCACATAGACACCCACCTTTGAAACATTTAATTGTCAACATTCATCTGTATAAAAATGAAATATAATCCCCTTTTATCTGCTTCTGAGATAATGACACCAAGTAATAAATATGAGCTCCTACCTACTTGCCGTTTAAGGCTTATTTAACTTGGCTCAACTCTTCAGCCTAGATGGTTTTCGAATCCTATTTAAGTTGGCTCTTTTTGCCTTACATTTAAGCAATTGGCACATAATAAAAATTTTATGCTGTGTGCGATGTGCAGTTTATTACTCAAAACAAAAGAGCGTTTGTTTGTGAGACAATAAATCATACCGGATTCTCTAAATGAGCATGTAGGCTGTTTTTTTCTGTGCTATTGTTTTAATAATGTGCTAGATAAAAAGGAGGAAGGCAAATACGGAGGCGGGCAATGTCTCCGAAGTATAGACTGCATACGTCAATGTCTCTAGATGGTGCTTGATCGCTTTAGACAGACTTATAGCTTTGAACCTAGAAGCTAGTAGGGTAACAAAGTTGAACACAGGGACACATGAAATATGTTTTGTCTCTAAAAAAAAATAAATAAATAACATTGAATCTTTTTTTTTTATGTTTTTTGACTTCATGTGCAACTCCCTAAAAAAAAGACTTCGTGGATTCAGTCTATTTAAAAGCTAAATTGCTAGTCATGTGGAAGAATGTCACCTAAATGACAGAAAGCTACAATTACAGCATTACCCCGAAAGCTTCGAGGCATTTAAACCCCTCAGCGTCGCACGTCGTATAAATTCTCGAATCTTGATATAGTAAAGCACAACCTTCAGTTAATAACCAAGTAGTGGCTTGAGACCAAAAGAAAGCAGCCTCTCTTTTAAGAACGTACATGAAATGCTGTTCCAAGTCACAGCCAAACCCTAATTGTAAGGAACAAAGTTTCATTGTCATGGGAAACCAATTCCGACTCAATTATCTCAACTCCCTGCTGCTTATGCCCTCTGTTGTGGTCGATCAAGTAGCCCTATGAGGTCTCTCTCATCTGAAGGGGGATAAAAATAATAATTATATATATTTCAAAATGACTATACAGTATATGCTCGATTCACACCACCTGCGCTATGGACGAGGCTGTTCTCCCAGCTGGATTTAATTTTCATATTCTTATTGTTAATTATCTCCAACCTCTTGAAGGTCGAAGTGTGACTTCAGAAAAAGAGCAAGTGAAAAGCCAAGTTTCTAAAGCCACTCGCTAATAAAATTGAAGTATAGGTGTCATCAGCGGTTGCGTCCAGGTCTGTCTTGTACATTGTCAGGTCTCTGTCAGTTAATTAAGCGTGTCTTGGAAAAAGTCAGGGAAAAAATGTGCCTGTTCAGGAACATGCAAAGTGCCTGAGCTTATTCTGTCATGCTTTAAAGGGATATGTTGGCATTGATGGTTAAACAGTTGGAAATGTATGACAAATTTAAGTCAAGCTTGACTAAAGTGAGGTAATGCAAAAAAAGTGGAGTTGTGTTTGCATAAGTTTGTGGTTAAATTGGCATTGCTTTCCCGTGCTTTTATTTTCTTATACTAAAAATATCATATACCAGCTGTAACTTTATTTACTTGGCTGTTAAAAAAAACAGCTTATGATCTGGCTTCTTTGTTATTATATATTTGGGCAGAAGATAATGCGCTTTTGTCTCATAATAATCTCTGGCTAAGTGGTAATTGCTCTATTGATGGCATTACTACAAGGCTTTGACACATCATTACTCACTTAACTACTTGACCTGGAACAAATGTTAAAGCAATTATTACCGAGAGCTTCTCTACATGGAAAATTACCACAAACTTTTGCCCGAGGCATTGTACGAATGACTGTGTATGCGATCTCAATAGGAACTTTCTTTTGACTGATTGTATTACTTACAGTGCATCCGGAAAGTATTCATAGCGCTTAACTTTTTCCACATTTTTTTGTTACAGCCTTATTCCAAAATGGATTAAATTCATTTATTTCCTCAAAATTCTACACACAATACCTCATAATGACAATGTGAAAAAGATTTTTTTGAAATTGTTGCAAATTTATTAAAAATAAAAAACCTGAAAAAGCACATGTACATAAATATTCACAGGCTTTGCTGTGAAGCTCTAAATTGAGCTCAGGTACATTCTGTTTCCACTGATCATTCTTAAGATGTTTCAGCAGCTTAATTTGAGTTCACATGTGGTAAATTCAGTTGATTGGACATGATTTGAAAAGGCATACACCTGTCTATATAAGGTCCCAGGGTTGAAAGTGCATGTCAAAGCACAAACCAAGCACGAAGACAAAGGAATTGTCTGTAGACCTTAGAGACAGGATTGTCTCGAGGCACAAGTCTGGGGAAGGTTACAGAAACATTTCTGCTGCTCTGAAAGTTCCAATGAGCACAGTGGCCTCCATCATCCGTAAGTGGAAGATGTTTGGAACCACCAGGACTCCTCCTAGAGCTAGCCAGCCATCTAAGCTGAGTGATCGGGGGAGAAGGGCCTTAGTCAGGGAGGTGATCAATAACCCGATGGTCACTCTGAGCTCTTCTAAGTGTTCTTCTGTGGAGAGAGGAGAACCTTACAGAAGGACAACCATCTGTGCAGCTATCCAATAATCAGGCCTGTATGGTAGAGTGGCCAGACGGAAGCCACTCATTAGTAAAGGGCACATAGCAGCGCTCCTGGAATTTGCCAAAAGGCATCTGAAGGACTCTCAGACCATAAAAACAAAATTCTCTGGTCTGATGAGACTAAAATTGAACTCTTTGGAGTGAATGCCAGGCGTTACGTTTCATCAGCATTGTGGTGGCAGCATCATGCTGTGGGGGTGTTTTTCAGCAGCAGGAACTGGAAGACTAGTCAGGACAGAGGGAAAGATGAATGCAGCAATGTACAGAGACATCCTGAATGAAAACCCTGTTCAGAGTGCTCTTGAACTCCAGACTTGGCCGATGGTTCATCTTCTAGCAGGACAATGACCCAAAGCCCAGACCTAAATCCTATTGAACATATTTGGAGAGATCTGAAAATGGCTGTACAATGGCTGAGAGGTACTGCAAAGAGGAATGGGCAAAAATTCCCAAAGACAGGTGTGCCAAGCTTGTGGCATCATATTCAAATAGATTTGAGGCTGTAATTGCTGAAAAGGTGCATCAACAAAGTATTGAGCAAAGGCTGTGAATATTTATGTACATGTGATTTTTCAGGTTTTTTATTTTTTAATAGATTTGCAACAATTTCAAAAAAATCTTTTTTCACATTGTCATTATGGGGTATTGTGTGTAGATTTTTGAGGAAATAAATGAATTAAATCTATTTTGGAATAAGGCTGTAACATAAAAAAAATGGAAAAAGTGAAGCGCTACGAATACTTTCCGAATGTACTGTGTTTGTATTATTTTTCATTTGTTTTAAGGAGAAATTTAGCTGTTTAAATTAGTGATGGACTTTTTTTATTCAAGTCAGTTTACAAATATCAAACGTGAGAAATACTGGAATTATTTTTATATTTTGAGCCTGTACATCTTCATTTTTTCACACAAGCGAGTGTTTAATATTTCAGACTTCAAAATCTGTGTCATATCTCTATTATATATTCAGATTTTTGTTGTTGTTGTTGTTGATCTAAAATTTCAAGTATGTTTTGCAGATATAACTTATTCATACATTTGTGTTCTCCAGCTTCCTTCCCAATAGGAAGGCAAGGCTGAAGGAGGTCACACTGTCATACCGGGACTGTCATATCTCTCTCTCTCTCTCTCTCTCTCTCTCTCTCTGTCTCTCTCTCTCTCTCTCGCTCTCTCTCTCTGTCTCTCACTTTCTGCGATTAAATTTTAAGCAGTGCTCGTCACCGCTGTTGGTTTTTGCAGAGTGGATGGCCAATACCCTAGGGAGGATAGCGCTTGTCTGAGGAGACCCGAACAAGTGAGGTTAAACCGTGTCATCCACCCCACGCCTCATGCGCTCTGACAGTGCCGGCTGACCCGACCGGTGTCACATTAATTATGGCAATAATCACTCAGTAAGTCACATACCCTCAACTGCAGCCTTGCCAGGCTTTAGGGCTGGCTCCAGCAAACCCAAAATGTTTGCATACAGTGCTTAATATTATCATATATATATAGTGTTTGTGTTTGTGATGGCAGTATTTGTCTTTAAATACATTTGAAAACAGTATTTGTGGCACTTTGATGTATTTTTTAGGGGTTTATTGTTTTCACAATGGTTAAATGTGTACAGAATTGTGGATTTTAGAAAAAAAGAAAATTGTCCAGCAAAGAATGTAATTAAATGTGGCAAATTCTGGATGAATATTCTAAAAGTAGGTCTGTATGTTTAATCATGCTGTGATTTGAGCTAGTTTCTGTGAATAATAAATTGCGGAAATATTACAGTGTGTGAATATGAAGCCTGCACGTTCCGCGTTTCTTTGAGTGAGCGTGTGTTTAAGATTTGTTTTCTAGACACATATTCAAGCAAACATGGTATTTTCCACTTCTGCACATGAACTTCATCTCTAGAGGTGTCACTTCATGTTACTTTGAGTTTTACAGCTTAATTTGTCCCCAAAAAAGTCTTCACGTCAGCTCTCTAAAATAAAAAATGAAGAATCGGTGACATAATTATGTTACTATTGAACATTATCTCTCAGTAATGATGATGAAAATAAAGTTAATTAAAAACATTTTTTTTTATGAACTGGGGTTAAGTTGTTGAACATATTCAAATTTAAATGGAAGAAGTAATAAATAATTATAAAAAAAAAACTAATAGAAAAAGTAATAACCATATTGTATGCACAGTAAAATCACAGATGTATTTATTAGATACACAAAACAAGTGTTATGTTGTGTCCCCTCAATGTTCTACACTACAGTCTACAATACTAGAATCAAAGCAATGATTTTTCATGTTACAGTGCCTTTAATTTTCATGCCACGTCACAATGAAGTGAACATGAAAGAAGTAATACATTAATTTCTGCTTTTCATTTCTTGTGTTTTGACAAGCAGAACATGAGCAACGACACAATGACTCATGTGGTGCTCTTGCCATTGTTTGTTGTATTGCTCTGCTCGAGAACCTATTATCGCATCTATTTATTCAGACTCTGAAGTCCCTCCTGTTCACACACCTCAACAATGAAGGGTTAAACATAACAGAACACCTAGATAACCTTTGTCAGGGACTTTGTGTAATAGACTGAACAGTATAAATAGCCTCTGACATTTGCAGAAATTGTGGTCAAATCAGTAGTGGCTGACTACACAAGGGACTGCTGATGTGTCTTTTGCATTAAGGACTTTCAGTAAATGTCCTACGGTATAGTTTTATCATCACCCGTTGACGTCATTTTAAATGCACACTTGTAGCATGATTACTAGCCAGTGAGGAAAAAAGTACGTTTATTCAATACAGTCCCTCGCATAACACTTAATTAAACATGTACGCACACATCACCTATATGCTATCAAATTGCAGGTTAACTATGTCTGTATATAATAACTTATATTTGATTGTAACTTAAACCTAATTTGACTGTAATGCAATGCAATGTGCCCCTTTTGTAAAGCTGCTTTGAAACTATAATTATTGCAAATTTGTTAGTTACAAATAAACTTGAATTGAATTGAATTGTTATAACACTTTTTTTGCTTTGAAATTCACACAAGTGTTCAGTCATATTCTCCCCTCTGCTTATATGAATAACAGAAAAATGAGATGTATATCATATAAAAAAGCAACAAAACAAAAGAATAAATAAATAAATTGAGGTGAAGTCCGTGGCTGAAGCCCCGGGATGCAGTGTGTGTGTTTGTGTGTGTGTGTGTTTGTGTATATGTATACATTATGGCCAGTGAATTTAGATGAGGCATTTATTTTTCTGACGCTGGAGGGCTCACTCAGTCCATATCAATAATGCACCGCTCGTTTCAAATGGATTGTTGTAACGTACATTTATTACCACAAACAGAATAATGCAGTGCTGACACTCATTGTTTGCCACTGAGTTTGAGAGTTTAGTTTGATTTTACCCTTTTCTTTCCTTAAATCACCGGATCAGATATTGCTGATGTTGTGAATTTGCTCTAGCTCATTTGAATAAACTTATGAGACTTTCTGTTTTACATTCCTATATGACTTCTTTTTAAACCTCATTATTTAGGTCACATTTGTTGTCTATCAAACGCTCTGTTAAGACACTGCATGTGAATGGGTTAAAAAAAAAAGACTTGACTAATAGTTATCAGCTTGCTTACTCAGCTGATTGAAAAATTAAGTGCACAGTATTGGAAAGAATTGATATTAATTTCTAGTTCTGTGATGAAATATTGAGAAATGAACGGTTTTCTGGGGGATTTAACAATATTCAGGTGCAAAAATTGAATAGTCACAATGCCAGTGATGCTAGTCCAAGTATCAAAAAATACTTACAGCAAGTAAAAAATTTAAAAGAAATGTGAAAATTAACAGTTTTTCCTTAAAACAAGCAACATTACGTATCTGCCAGTGGGGTAAGTGAAATAATCTTGTTTTCGCTTTGAAATGTAGATACTATATTTGGACTATAAACAAGACAAACATTTTTGGTAAGAAAAACTTTTTTTTTTTGCATAAATCATACAAATTCAGTATAAATACAGTTATTAAATACAATTCTGTAGCTCCTGCTCAACTATAATTCAGACTCAACATTGCGTATCTTTGCGATGTGACTATTGCGGATGCGAACATTGCGATATCGATGCTAAAATGATATTGTGCAACCCTAATGCAAACATTTAATTTTTGTAGCACTACAGTACACATTTTCTAAAATGTTTTATATGTAATTTTGTTATATATAGTATGTGCCATTGTTTCCTTAAATATGCACTAATTACATTTATAACATAAAAATGAAACATTTGATGAAGTCAAGTTAAATATGCTTGTTTCATTTTTATGATAGTAGACAGTAAGATTTTTACAGAGGGGATTTTTAGAATCTATTTTTATTAATTTTTAATAAAGGCAAATATTGTATTTTTTTCTTTACATAAGAAAGAAAGAAAGAAAGAAAGAAAGAAAGAAAGAAAGA